>MU225717.1:560515-597874 GCA_018584345.1 Thuja plicata
TCAAAATGTCAGTTGGCTGTAGGTATGCATTCCATATCTAGTTTTCGTGTATATGCATTGAAAATACCAAAAAGAACTGCACTTGCATATTAGTTAATTGTAAGAGGTATTGTAAACATTTTTTGCCACATTCTAAATTTCTTGGCATCATTCAAACTATATCAAACAATCTGAAACACAAAAATCAGAATAGAGAAAGGCAGCATACAAAGTGTTTGACAATATTCCTTGAGCAAAAAAACCAATCAATTTGGGCAAGGGATATTATAGTGGTACCTGCAAAGTGTTTGACAAATTGTCAAACATCCAGAATTAAACCACAGTTTAGTGTTTGTCAAAGTTAGAGCCACAAGGGGTTCTTACACATCTCCATACACAGCTGTGTTTTGGGAAGAAAAACCCGTCTAGGGCACAGCAAGGGAAAACGGTTTTGAATGTCATAAATTTCTGCGTTTTTTGCTCCTAATTGCTTGGGAATTTGGTAAGTATTTCTCTTGTTTTTAAAAACGTTTTTCTCCATGCTTTGATTTCGAAATACATTCATTTTGGGAGTTGTTGAGTGTGTTTTTTTTTATCTTGCTTAACAAGAGGAATTTGAAATCAACTAGGGCACGTTTTTTTTTTTATTGAGTCATTCCAAGTTAGTTGTTGATTTTAAGCAATCTATGAATGCATGGAAGACATTTGTCATTCCTCTTTCCATGACTCATGCAAATGCATTTATTTAGCATGAGGAATTAATCAAACTCATTGCCTATATATCTCCAAACTTGCTCTTCAAGTCTAAATTCGAAATTCTTCAATTGTTTCCAGAATTTCACAATTTGAGAGAGTGGTTTTTTCCTTTTGCCTTCCAAGGAGAAGGTATGGATTTTCTTTCTTTCCTCTTGTTGCACATATGTACAATTTCTTTTTTTTTAAGTTTTTATATGTACATGTCTTTTCTTTTTCTTCTTCTTCTTCTTCCATTTTCTTCTAAGTTGCATATGAGGATGTCATTTATCCTCATATGCAGTCGGGATTAAAAACCCCGTTCTTGATGGTGATTTTCCAAAAAGACTAAGTGCTGCCCCATGTGCAAAATGCAATAAAAATCTCACCTTTTCATATTCTCATGTTGAAAAGACAAGTGTGAAACTTCCAATATGCAAGGTAGCAAAAAAAGCCCACTTTTTGACTTTCTCTCAATATGCATTTGTCTCCAATAAGTCCACTATGCATATGGCATATCCATCCATGAGTAAAATTACCTTTCCCATCTCTTTGTTCCATGTTTAGCCTTGCTGTCCAAAATGTGTAAATGCTTCCAAAAAGCCCACTTTTCTATGCTTTTCCTCCACATAAAGGGCTGCATTTTTCCCCAAATCATGTTTCTTGATGGATCTTTCCACTCTTAATGATGATGTTCTCATTTTCTGGAATTTTTATGTCACAGTTGATGCTGCAGATAACCTTGTCATGTCAGAAGGATCCGCATCCCCAAAAGGAAAGAATAAAAAGAAGATGAAGTACCAGTATGATAAGTATCAAAATTCGATCTCTCCATCTCAGATCACTTCATATGTGGATGAGATTCGAGATCCTGAAATTGGACATCTTAACATAGATGAATTTTTGAAGAGGATAGACACATCAACAAAGGATGACATGATTAGCATCAAAGAAAGCTATATCCATCATGTTTCCACTTTCCCTATGGCGGCCCTAGAGCCCAAGTTTGTAATAGCTTGTGCAAAGAACTTTGATCCTGCCTCTAGGACCATCAAGGATCAGGATGGTAAAGTTGTAATCAGCCTAGATCCGGATACCATTGACCAGGTTTTCAGAGTTCCTCCGACTCCAATTGTGATGAACTTAACTGTAGAAAAAGCACTTAAAAGTTGGGAAAATGGGAAGTCGGCCTGCATGAAGTATATCAAGGATCACTGGTTGATCACTAAGAGGCCCAATCTTGTAAGATGGCCAAAAGGGATGCATAGGTTGGAGTTCAAGGAGGAGATCCATGATCTAATCACCCAATTGAGCAGAATCAGAGGTCTAAAAGAATCCAATCTTTTTGAACCTTGGATGTACAAATACTTTTCTCTGATCATCAAGTCAAGGCAAAGGATCTTCTGGGGAGAACTTATAAGTGATACTCTCTGCGAGCAGCTGGCACAAGTCACAAGTACTGGTACTTTCTATATGAATTCTTACTTGGTCTACATCGCTGCTGCCTTAGGATCCTTTTCAGGGCTTTCTACCAAAGGGGACCGGTCTCAAGTACCTGTTTGGGAGTATTTTGATCAGTTGCCTCTAAGACCAAGTCGCATCCATTATCGGAGAGTGCAGGATGCCTTCTTTGGGCATTTCAGGTGCCCTTTTGACAAAGAGCTCCTAAACAAGAGAGTTTCAGATGAAGCTTGGAACAGAGTGAATGAATATGGTTGCTTCTTCCTACAGTTTCCAAATTTCACTTATTTGAGAGTGGCATATTTTAGAGAACCATACACCTTGCCTAGATATCCGACAGATAAAGTTATCCTAATGGAGTTGGCTCAGCAACTCATTGCGGTGCAAGCATATCAGTCTACGTTGCATAAACCTGTGGTTGGCATTTCTTCACGTAATCCTTTGAGGATGGGTGGTTACTCATTTAGACACAGTGCCAAAAGCTAAGTGTATGGAGTTTGAACTCCAAGAAATCAATCTAAAGAAGTTCATGGCCAGGAGCTCGTTTGACTAGAGAGGCATGAATGACAAGATCAGGAGACAGTTTATCCACAATCATCGTCTCGAAGACATCTGGATCGATCTCCGTACCGAGACAGACATTTCCAAGATGGATTACTGTTGGCTTGCTGTCTAACAAATTGTGGACTTCAATCTTGCTTAAATCCCTGATGGCGTAGAGGATGATAACGATATTCTAGATCTAGAATATCGGAAACATCTCATCAAGAACTTACCAATTCTACCTCCGTGCTGGTCCGTGAAAGAAAGCTTATCCATTTGGGACATGTTTTAGAGTATTTTAGCCAATACTAATATTTGGCTGAAAAGGAGAGGTTTGAAGAGCATCAGATCAAGTTGGCAGGGATTTTGATCTTGCTGGTCCAGTGGGTCTACAGTCTGAAATTAGAGGTAAAGGAAAAGGAGAATCTTCTACATCAAAGATCAGAAGCATTCAAAAGCTGGCCATCAAAGGAGGCAAGCTCATGGTTAAGGCTCCCACACCTGTTGCCACAACATCTAAAGCAAAAGGACCTGAGGTGATCAGACTCTTAGATAGCGAGGATGAATTGCAAGATCCAATTGCCCTCAAAATACCACAATTACAAAAGGCAGATGAAATACAGGTCATGCATGAATCAGCACCAGAATCGGAGGAAGCTCCCATGTCACCACTCGACACTGATGTTGAATCTTTCACTATGCATATGCCGCCAATACATTCTTCTACGATAGTGCCTGCTAGACCCATCTCTTCTTCCGCCCTAGCACAAAAGGATGACTTATCACACATCTTTGTTGAGTATCCTGAAAATCTGCCTAAGTTGGATACACTTATGATAGATACTAATCTAACATCCGCACAGATTGAGTTGTTTGTAGAGAAAGATGTCCAAGAGAATCCAGTAACAACAACAGTTCAAGCAGAAGCACCTATCACAGATGCCCCTGCTACTTCTCAAACAGAGTCGGTAACTACTGTAGTTGCAACTGATGGTTTCCCTTCTTCCTTCATCTTGTCTCCATGGTTAGGTATTGTCACTCAGAAGAGGAAGAAACTGGAAGTTCCTCCTGAGGAATTTGATCTTGCACCAAAGAAAAAATTCCGAGCTCTAAAGAACAAAAAAGCAAAAGTGGTCTCAAAGGTCATGGTTGATGAACAAAAGATCAAATATGTTGAGGTAGATGGACCACCTTCAGACAAGCCTGTTGATGAGCTTCATACCACGGATTACAAAATTACCAGGATTGAGCTTGGTAAACAGACACTCTTAGGGTGTCAGCTCGATGCTCAGGATGCAGTGGGGCAACTTACCAAAAGGTCTGATAAGATTTGGGAGAAAAAGCATCAGCTCAAAGCAGAGAATGCCCGTCTTCGTGAAGCCCTCGAACAAAGTTCTTCTCAACAGGTAAATTTATTTTCGGAGGAGACATAACAGCACATAGTGCGACTTGAGAAAAGGGTAAAAGTGTTAGATGATTGGGGCAGCCAGTTAGAAACACAGGGAGTATTAGTTATCAAGGATGCTTATTGAGTGTTTAGGAATGTCAAGAAGACTTGTCACCCGACAGCACGAGCTGGTTACATCTTTTGATCAGCAAACGAAGATTCTAAGTGAAGACTTAGATGTATGGAAGAAAATGGTGGAGGGTGATTTTGACGTCCTATGTGCATATGAAATAATCTCTTCAAAAGAGATGTATTTTGACTTCCTGGATCAAATGGTTAATAAAGAGCATGTTTTGAAGAACTTGATGGCAGAGATTCAAGAAGCTATACAAGTGTGCAAAGAACATGAAGGTATCATTGTCAAAACCTTCGAGGAGTTGGCATGCAAATTGATAAACGAAGACGGTGAACTTGTTGAAGAGGAACAAGCTATGACAGGATTTGCACAAGTCATTCATCGAGAACTTGAAGCTAAGACCTTCAACTTGGACTCCATGGATAAATTAGCAGGTTTTAGAGCTGTCCTGAATCATCTACAAAATAACCTTGGTGGATACAACGGTGCAATTTCAAAGGCAGCAAGTGTAGCACGCAAGACTGCGACCATTGCTCAGCATACAAGATCACCGGATCCATCTATGATTCATAAGTCTCTTTGCCAATTCGAGACTTGCATAAATTTTCTCTGAAGTGTTCTTAGAGCACTTGGTTTTTGTAAGTTTTGGTAGAATAGGTGTAGAAGTTTTGGCAGATTACATGTAATATAAAGAAGGAACTTCATAATGTAAGTGCATACAATGGTATCACATGCAAAGTAGTATCATGTAATCATGTAAGTACATTAGGTGCTACAGCATTGAATAAGTCAAAATTAGTTAGTTAGGGATAAGGATTGAATAAGTCAAAGTGGTTAAAGTTTTCCCCTTTCTTCTCCACTTTTCTCTCCTCCTTTTCTTATATAAAGGAGTGAGACCTATTGTAATGATCATCTTTTGTTGTGTTGTAATGTCTTTCTTGGGCCTTACATAAATTCCCTGCAAAACCATCATTAGTAGAAGATAACATAGAAAATTCAACTCTTCATTTCTATATTCTAAGTCAGTAAGGAGGATTTGATTCCTAAGAGCTGCCTCTAGGTCGGGCTTCACAGGATTTCTGGTTCTCTGCTTGAAGGATATAGGATCCATTCTAAGCAACCTGGACTATCGGCACGTCTTCCCATAGAGCACTACTCCTAAGGAACCAATTCTTCTATATTTTATGTTAGTAAGGAGGATTCGAACCTAGGAGCTGCCTCTAGGTAGGGCTTCACAGAATTCTCAATTCTCAGCTTGAGGGATATAAGATCCACTCTAAGCAATTGGGCTATCGACACGTCTTCCCATAGAGCATTGCTCCTAAGTTCTCTTGGAAACTATAGACGTTATCCAAGCCTACGCATATGTATATGACTGGCTATCAGTATATATACTGCCCATGTGAGATTATAACAATCTCGAGACTAGGGAAACTATAATAATTTCCTCTAGCCCCCTCAAGATATAGGAATCCCATCTCTAATGAATATAAGATTCATTCTATATGATATCCAATATCATCATTTTAGGGCACATATAAATGTACAACATTAATACTGATTACAAAAATTAAGTTTAAGTTTATTCATAAAAAATCCAGAATTATATAAAAATGCCTTAATTAAGAATTCTCATCTTATCAATTTGTATGTCGCAAGTTTATATATATATATATGAATGAAAATATATATATATCATAATCAATACAAAATTTATAATATTAATATCATACCAAATTAGTCAAATTGGTTCTTGTTGACTGTTTACTGTTTTTTCCTCTTTCCTTCGCTGTCTATTTCCCTGCCCTCGCTGTCTATTTCCACTCCATCGCTGATTGCCTCCCCTTTGCTTGTTTCAACCATCATAAGTATGATGTGGGAGGGGGAGTCACGTCCCCTCCACATCAGTCGCCCCCTTAGGGGTGCGACTGGTTGCAGTCGCAGCAGTTTCAGTCGCACCACTAAGGTGGCGACCTTAGTCAATAGTGCTAAACTCATTTTGTTAACCCGTTACATTATAATAATGTATATATTATAATATATATGTATTATGATATATATATTATTATAATCACTTTTATTTAATTATTATTTGCAATAAATTAATGTTATTAATATTATTTATAATATATATACCATATATATTATTATTATAATAACTTATTTAATATAATGATATTTTCTCATTATTAATTTGACAATAACATTTATAATATACAATAATATATATACCTTATATATTATAATAATAAATTTATTTAAATATATTGATATTTAATTTGACAATAACAATATGATCTAAATTACCTAAATGTAATAGATATAATAATTTGAAAAGCTATACTTTAATAGTGAAGGATTTAGAATACATATATCAATCGAGGGCCATTACAGTTCCCCCATCTTGAATTTGCTTGTCCTCAAGCAATTTAAGGTTTTCCTCCTTTTCCCAAATGGCGTCTTTACTCAAAAGATCCTTCCATTGCACCAAGTATTCGGTGATCGTTTGATTCCTTGATTTCCTTTCTAGGCATCCTTTAACCATTCTTGGACGATCCCCTTGATATCGATATTAATCAATGCTTCATCGATACCTGACTTATTAGTATTTGATAGTTGTTTTACTCTTACATTAGTCAATCACTTAGTTTATGTATGATCTTTGGAATATTGATCATGACTAGTGATGGTTTATTATATTGTGCTTTTTTTCTTAAATAATAAGTTCAAATCTTTAAATATAACTTATTTAATCATATATTGTCTTTATTTATATTATTATTTATTTATTTAATTTTACATTTTAATATTATTATTTATTAAATTCTTATTTGAAAAAGGGGACATCACAGTCCACCCTTCCCCAACATTGCTTGTCCTCAAGCAAATATATATAATTTCTCCTTATGCTTTGATAGTCGAGTTTGGTAACTTAAGATCAGTTTCTCTCATCATCTAGAGAAATGATCTTAGAGATTATTTTGTAATGGTGCCAATTGATTTCACCAAAACCTTAGTTTCATCTTTCTCTAGTCGTTCTTATTGTTCTAGATCAATACACAAAACACCTTTGAAATTATGAAATATATGCATGAATATGTGAAGACGCGCAGTAGGCTCACTTAACAAACACAAAGTATACACTCCATACACACATTGTCATATTCCTTTCTATCCGCTAAAATGATTCTTTGTTTATCATTTACCCTATAGGATGGCAAGATCATGGTCTAATACTACTGTAATGTCCCTTCTTGGGTCCTTACATAAATTCCCTACAAAACCATCATTAGTAGAAGATAACATATAAAATTCAACTCTTCATTTCTATATTCTAAGTCAGTAAGGAGGATTTGATTCCTAAGAGCTGCCTCTAGGTTGGGCTTTGATTCCTAAGAGCTGCCTCTAGGTTGGGCTTCACAGGATTCCCGATTCTCTGCTTGAAGGATATAGGATCCATTCTAAGCAACCTGGACTATCGGCACGTCTTCCCATAGAGCACTGCTCCTAAGGAACCAATTCTTCTATATTTTATGTTAGTAAGGGGATTCAAACCTAGGAGCTGCCTCTAGATTGGGCTTCACAGAATTCTCGATTCTCGGCTTGAGGGACATAAGATCCACTCTAAGCAACCGGGCTATCGGCACGTCTTTCCACAGAGCACTGCTCCTAAGTTCTCTTGGAAACGATAGACGTTATCCAAACCTACGCATATGCATATGATTGGCTATCAATATATATACTGCCTATGTGAGATTATAACAATCTCGAGACAAGGGAAACTATAACAATTTCCTCTAGGCCCCCTCCAGATATAGGAATCCCATCTCTAATGAATATAAGATTCATTCTATATGGTATCCAATATCATCATTTTAGGGCACATATAAATGTACATGATTAATATTGATTATAAAAATCAAGTTTAAGTTTATTCATAAAAAATCCAGAATTATATAAAAATGCCTTAATTAAGAATTCTCATCTTATCAATTTGTATGTCTCAAGTTTATATATATATATCATAATCAATAAAGAATATATAATATTAATATCATACCAAATTAGTCGAATTGGTTCTTGTCGACTGTTTACTATTTTTTCCTCTTTCCTTCGTTGTCTATTTCCCTACCCTCGCTGTCTATTTCTACTCCATCGCTGATTGCCTCCCCTTTGTTTGTTTCGACCATCATAAGTATAATGTGGGAGGGGGAGTCACGTCCCCTCCACATCAGTCGCACCACTAAGGTGGCGACCTTAGTCAATAGTGCTAAACTCATTTTGTTAACCCATTACATTATAATGATGTATATATTATAATATATATGTATTATGATATATATATTATTATAATCAGTTTTATTTAATTATTATTTGCAATAAATTAATGTTATTAATATTATTTATAATATAATATAATATATATATACCATATATATTATATTATATATTATTATTATAATAACTTATTTAATATAATGATATTTACTCATTATTAATTTGACAATAACATTTATAATATATAATAATATATACCTTATATATTATATTATATATTATAATAATACATTTATTTAAATATAATGATATTCAATTTGACAATAACAATATGATCTAAATTGCCTAAATGTAATAGATATAATAATTTGAAAAAAGATATACTTTAATAGTAAAGGATTTAGAATACATATATCAATCGAGGGACATCACATGTGTACAAGAAAACTATAGGCAAATCTCTTGAGTTCTGAAAACTTTGAGTTTCATTGTGCAAGAGTTGAGCAATTGAATAAAGGAATAAAGATTAGCAAATTTTGCATTGTTTGTCTTGAAAATTAATGAATGCATTCTTATGTTGCATTCCTTGATCCTACTTCAAATTAATAGTTATTTTGTGTATAACATTGGAGCATTTTTTATTATATTTCAAACAGAAGCTTCAACTTTTCCTGAATTTGTGGGAGAGAGAATGGGAGAGAATTCGAGCGGGAAAGGATTTTCAAATTTTTCTGGGGTTCCTGCCAGGCAGGGAGGCCTGGTCGCAGGCAATGGTCCTGGTCCTGGATCGGTGGTTGCCAAGGAGACTGTCACTCCTGGGGCAGTCTCTCCAGTACCGATTTTGGATTTGTCCCAGCAGGTGACAGGAGCCATTCTGGACGGCAAGGATGCCCCTTGTCTTGTTGTTGCAGCGTGTGCTATGCTGTGTGCTGCTGAGATTCCCTCTGTGGTTTTGCCTCGTCCTTCAGCAAATTTGTCGATTTCTGGGAATATCTCTGAGAACGGGCCCAATCCGGTTCTGGGAAAAGTGAGCTCTAAGGTCCCACTAGTGGGGTCCCCTGAAGTTGGTAATGTCGAGGACATCACCTCTTCGCCCAAAAAGTGGTCGAAAATCTTGGGTGCTAAACAAGTGGAGAATTCTTCTGTCGTTGGAACTGTGAAGGCTGGCTTTGTGGACGGAGAAGTTGCCATTTTTGTTCCTGATACCTTGGTGGATCTCTCTGTCTCTGCTATGGAGTTTACCCTGGTCGGTAAGTTTCTTGGCCCTCGTCCTAATATTGAGCTGGTTAGATCCTTTGCTAGGAAAAAGTGGGCCCTAAAGGGTCAGGTTGATATTGCGGCTTTACAAAAAGGGTTTTTATCCTTTGCCTTCTCTAATAAAAAAGATCAGGACTCTGTCCTGTGTGGAGGGCCATGGATGTTTGGAAGAACAGCGGTTTCCTTCCGTAAATGGACCCCCAACTGGGATTATTCAAATAATTTTTTTAATGCTACGCCGGTTTGGGTTAAATTTCTTGGCTTGCCCCTTGAGTTCTGAAATGAGGAAGTCTTTAAAGGCCTGGCCTCTTCTTTTGGAGGGGAGCTTCTATCTATTGATCCTATGACTAAAGCTAAAACCCGTCTAGTTTTTGCTAGAATATGTGTCAATATATGCCAGTTTGATAACCTCCCGTTGGTTATTAATATTAATTCCAAGCTGGGTATCTGTAAGCAAGATGTGGAATTTGATTCTCTTCCTTTTGCTTGCTTTGTTTGTCATAAAATGGGTCATTGGGCAAAGAACTGTCCAAAAAAAGTGAGGAAGGATCCCATAAGTGTGATCCCAGATCCTATTCCTCCTAAGGAACCCAAACTAATCTGGAAGGAGAAGAAGGTGCCGAAAATTATAGAGGAAGTAAGTATTAACAAGGGTGAAGAACAGGAAGGGGGTAGTGGTGACTTTGTTGATTCAAATGGGATTCTAAACCTGGAAGAAGGGGAAATTGTGGAATTGGCCACTCACATTTCCGATTCGTTGATGAAAGAGGTGTCGATAGAGGTTGTGGTTCCTATCCAAGCTGTTGATCAAGGGTTCAATGCGGAAGGTGCCATCCTGTCCGTTCATCTAGATAGAGTGGCTATTGGGGTGGATTCTTCCTCTTCTGATATGGATAAATCTGAAGAGGAAGCCTCGTCTTCTACTGCAAATACTCTTTCTAGTAGTGGTGATGAAGCCTCCTTTGCCACTCCAAACAACCTTGACTTGAACGGAGCTCCATGGACGACTCATGTTGGTAAGAAGCAAAAGAAACAACAGAAAGCTCTCAATACTCCGGGATCCAAGGGAGTGGTTACGAGGAGTAAAGCCAATGGAGGATCTAAGATTCGAAATGTGAAGGCGGATGTTGGTTCCAAAAAGCGGACTCCAGGGCGAACCTCTAAGAAAGAAATCAGAGAAAGGGAAAGTAAAAAGGATATTGCGGATGGTAAGCAATTGACCATCCAGGCTGCTTGCACCCCGGTTAAGATATGAAGATCATTTCATGGAACATAAGGGGGCTCAATGCCGCCCATAAGCAGGATTTATTGAGAAATCTGGCTAGAGATCATAAACCAGACATCATGATGGTTTAGGAAACCGAAATAGTTAAAGATAAGGTTGAAAAAATCAGAATCTTCAAAAATGGAGGTGTGGTTGGATCTAGTTCTATCGGAGCCTCGGGAGGTATAGCTGTTTTTTGGAGTCTTAATAATATTAGAGGGGTTATTCTTGAAAATGATGTTAATTGTTTGAGCATAAAGTTTACACATCTCAAATCTGACTTTGAATGGGTAACTACTAACATCTATGCTCCTATTTCCAAATCTGGTAGAGCAAAGTACTGGAAGATGGTTGAGGATCAAAGATTGTCTTTCTGTGACCTTCCTTGGTTGGTTATGGGAGATTTCAACTGCCCTTTGAAAGAAGATGAGAAATTTGGAGGGATATACAGTTTGAGTCAAATGGAGGGCAGAGTTGATTTGATGGACTTTGTCAATCGTCAAGCTCTTGTTGATATTGATCTACAAGGAGTTAATTATACTTGGTCTAATAGGAGAGTGGGAGTGGATCTTATTCAGGTTCGCCTGGACCGTGACCTGATCTTTGGTAATTGGCTTAACAATTTCTGTTGCTCGCTGTCCTCTATTACGAAGGTTGGTTCAGATCACTCCCCTCTCTCATTTGTTGCTGAATTAAAGAGGGTAAACGGAAATATTCCCTTTAGATTTGAAAAAATGTGGATAGATCACCCTGAATTACAGCAGAGAATCTGGGAATGGTGGAATGTGGACATTCGTGGGTCTGCTATGTTCCGGGTTTCCAAGAAACTCCAACACATTAAACAAAATATTAAGGTCTGGAGTAAGGAAGTGTTTAGGGACATTTTCAAAATTAAGTTGGATCTGCAAAAGGAACTTGACTCTATTCAGGATACAATTCAGCAGATAGGTTTGTCTCAGGACCTGAAAGAGACTAAGTCAAAGCTTTTGGCCAAGACTCATAACATCATCTCCAAAGAGGAAGTGTACTGGAGACAAAGATCTAGATCACTATGGCTGAAGGCTAGAGATAAGAACACCAGGTTCTTCCATTTATCGGCTTCTAAACATCGGGCCTCCAACAGAATATCCAAGCTCAGGGTAGCTTTTGGAGTGGTTAGCAATGATAAGGAGGTCTCTCTGGCTATGGTAGATTTTTTTTCCTCTCTTCTCTCTAGAGATCAGTCGCTTTTGTTGGATAATCAGGCTTTAATCCTTGACACTATTCCTTCTTTAGTGGATAATCCTACTAACAAGTTTTTGACTGCTATTCCTTCCTCTGAGGAAGTCAAGAAAGTTGCCTTCTCGTTTGAGGGAGATAAATCCCCGAATCCAGATGGTTTCCCTGGATTCTTTTTTATAAATTTTGGCATATTGTTGGGAATGATATCTGTCACGCTGTTAAAGAATTTTTTGGTTCTAGATCTTTGCTCAAGGAGATTAATGCGACTTTTATTGCTTTGATTCCTAAATCCCCTGGTGTTGATTCTATTGACTCTTTTCGACTGATTAGCCTTTGCAATTCTGTGTACAAAATTTTCTCTAAGGTTCTTACCCTTAGGTTTCTGGCTATTCTTCCTAATATCATCTCTCCCCAGCAGAGTGGCTTTGTTCCGGGGAGGCAGAGCTTGGATTCCATTATGAAGGTTCATGAAGTTATTCACTCCACTCACTCTTCCTCTAATCATGGCTTCCTGCTGAAGCTTGATCTCTCGAAGGCTTATGACCGGGTGGACTGGGATTTTTTAATCAAGATTCTTCAATCTTTTGGTTTCAGTGAGAAACTGCTGCAGCTTGTTTCCCAGCTTATCAGTACCTCGATGGCTGCTGTCATTGTTAATGGTTCCTCTTCTAGATTCTTTAAGCCTACGCGTGGGCTCCGTTAAGGGGATCCTCTATCCCCTATTCTCTTTCCTATCTTGGCGGAAGGTCTTGGGCGCTTTTTCAGAAACTGACCTCGAAGGTTCCCTTTAGGGCCTTACTCCATCCTCTGCTTCGAGTCCTTGTTCTCATGAACAATTTGTCGATGACACGGTGATTATGGGGTCTTCTTCTATCCAGGAAGCCAGAAGGATCAAAAAAGCCCTTATTATCTACTCTTCAGCTACTGGTCAAACTGTTAATTGGCAGAAAAGCTCTCTGTTCTTTATTAATACTCCAGTGGATAGGCAAAACAAGATTGCTAGCATCTTGGGGTGTGAAATTGGTTCTTTACCTGCGTCCTATCTTGGTCTCCCTTTGGTATTGAAACCCCCGGACTCATTTTGGGCGGGTTTAGTGGACAGATTTAATAGGAAATTAGCTAGTTGGAAAGGAGCTCTACTTAGCCAAGCAGGGAAACTCCAACTTTTGAAGGCTTCTCTGCAAAGCCTTCCCATATATGCAATGAGCTTATTCAGGATCCCGGGAAAAATTGCCAAAGTGATAGAATCTATTCAAAGAAATTTCCTATGGTCTGGAGTGGAAGATAAAAAGAGACTAGCCTTGGTGGCGTGGGACAAGGTCTGCACCCCGAAGAAATGGGGAGGGCTGGGGATTAGGCCTCTAAAGGTTATTAACCAGGCTCTTCTGGCTAAGCAAATCTGGCAAATTTATGGGGAAAATAAAGAATGGAATGACGTTATTAAAAAGAAATATCTCTTCTCTTTCCCTCATATGTTGGATTTTATGAAGTCTGAGGTGAAGGTGCAGGGTTCTTTCATTTGGAACAGTATCCAGCACTCTAAGGAGACGGCTTTTAAGGGAGCCAAGTGGCTCCTGGGCAATGGCAGGAGAATCCTGTTTTGGGATGATTGTTGGGCAAAAGATTTTCCTCTGATAACCATTCCTGCTTTTCAACCTATTATTGATTTTTGTAAACTTAGATTGGGTTTGTATGTTTCTGATTACTGGATTAATCAGAACTGGGTTGACCTTTCAGCTGTTGATTTCTCACTCAAACCCCTTATGCTGGATTTGAACGTCTGGAAAGTGGACAATTCAAAGGAGGATAAGCTGATTTGGGGGAAGCTTCAGTCGAGTCTCTACTCGGTGGCCTCGGCTTCTGAGATCTTGATTAATATTCTAGACCCTCTTCCTTTTTGGAGTCTGGTTTGGGATAAAAGGCTCATTCCGAAAATTAACATCTTTTTTTGGATGGTTTTGCAGAACAAGATCCTGACCATTGACAATCTTAAAAAAAGAGGAATGGCCCTGCCGAATAATGTTTCCTGTGTAAACAAGAGGAGGAATCGGTTTCCACCTGGCTATTGATTGCGGCTTTTCCAGAGACGTTTGGTGTCTTACCCTGCAAAGCTAGAATACACACTGGATGTTCCCAAACAATTTGGAAAAAAATTTCAAACAATGGAGGAATGTTGTTGTTCCTGTTGCGAGCTCTCTGTGGAATATTATAGCTCCCCATATCATCTGGAAACTTTGGAGTGAAAGGAATGATAGAGTTTTTCATGATAAGGCTTCACCTTCGGAGATCATAGTGGAAAAGATCAAAAGAAGCATCAGAGAGAATGGTAATTTGTTTAGCGGTGAAGTGCTGGATCTCAATGCTGGAGTTTTAAAACACACTTTGGCTCTGTCTCCTTCAAGACGGGAGAATGCCATTTGGTTTTCCCCTCCAATTGGCTGGGTTAAAGCCAATTTCGATGGGGCTGCGAAGGGAAACCCAGGCCCTGCGGGTTATGGTGGGCTTATCCGTGATGACAAGGCCATTTGTCTTGCGGCCGTGGCCTTCCCTATTGGGGTCCAGTCCAATCACGTGGCGGAAGCGATGGCCCTCCTACAAACTCTAAAGCTAATCAATAAATCTATGCCTTCTAATGTTTGGATCGAAGGTGACTCAATGAATATCTTAAATTGAATTAAAGGGAAAACTAAGTCATCATGGTCTATCAAGGCGATCATTGATGAGGCCTCTTTAATCATTAATTCCTTTTTCAATGTTATCATTTCACATAACTTCAGGGAAGTGAACTGTACAGCGGATGAGCTGGCGAACATCGCAGTTAAGGCCAAGGGTATCATGACCTAGCATGGAGTTACCGATTTGACAGTTGAAGTGAAGGCCAAGTTGGCTTATGATCTGACTCATAGCAAACGAGCAGATTTGGAAAATCTAAAAAAGCTCTCATGATTTTACGGCGTTCATTAATTGATGGTAACAGGATTACGGAAAGGTGTGTCTTTCCCAAGAAGGTTATATGTAGACACGCGTTCATTGGTGGTTTTCAAAATTTGAGCTTGGCGTTTTTACTCTGTCTCTATATCTCTTCAGCCATTGTTAGCTATCTTCAAGGTATCATGGGTGGTGGGTTAAACAAAAATGAGCCGAAAAATTGTAACAAATGGAAAACCCAAACTGACATTTCGGACAAACTTAAAAAAGGAGTACTCACTAGCTATATGGAGCACCTTCATGGCTCCAAAGGCGCTGTCACGAATGCTTTTGTGGAAAGCTGGAAGGACGGGACAGTGGTGATCGAAGGCATGGCCGTTAAGATTACTGAAGATTTGATAGCCGAGGTTACAGGCTTAAACACTAAAGGCATAAAATTTTATAGAGATAAAAAGATCTCCCAAAAAGTCATTTAGCATTTCCCAAAGGACAAAGAGGAAGCAGACAGCCTGGTGAAGGATTCTGGTGGGTGCTATGATGTTAGCTCCATCAAAGGTTTCTGGGCCAAAGTTCTAACGGCGATCGTGGAGTATGTGTCTTTGAACGAAAGATACAAAAGGGCCCATTCTTATCACTTTGTGTTGTTAGGCCATTTCCGTCATAAGGTGAGAATTTCTTTCCCCTACTACTTGCTGCAATCTCTCCATCATAGCATTACTGATCATAGGCAGAAGGATAGCAAGCCCATTCTTCATGAGGGTTTGATTCTCTTGATTGTTGAACATGTTAAAAAAGTCACGACCTCCAATCCTCTTATTATTTCCCTGAAAGATTCGGGCTCTGCTAAGGCTGGAAAACGGCAAAAGATTGGAGATGATAAGGGGGATTCGACTGCTAAAAAGCTGAAGTTTGAGAAAAATTCGGAAATGGACACAGACTCTGATGTTGTGAGTGTTGATGGCTATGATGAGACCGACTACATTCCTCACTCCCAGTCTGATGACGACAACAAAGAGTCTCTTTTTGTCTCGGTGAGTGCCTCTATTGAGGAAGAGGTAAAAACTAAGGAAACCCACAGTGTTAAGGAAGCCCACAATGTTAAGGAAAAAAGTAAAATGCCTAAGGTTGCTGAAGAGGATGTGGGAGGTCAAAAAGTCCCCATTTTGGTTAATTACGCGAGTTCGGAAGAGCATGATATCCCTATCTCTCCGAAACTCGAGGTTCTTATGGAGGTGCATTTAGAACAGAAAGAGGCAGAAACTCCACGTCAAGACAATATTGATAAGGAAGCTATCCCTGCTTCCTTTAAGAACATCCCTTTTTCTAGGCTGGTGGACATGCATGAGCGGAATGTCCAGCTTCTCCGAGAGGACATGGATGATAAAATCGAGCCCCCATTTGGGGTTCTTCAAACTGCCAAAGCTATGTCCTTGTACTCATTTCGACTGATGAAATGGGTATTTAAGGAAATCAAAAGTCTTCATCTGAACTACAGAGCTTTGTCTGCTCGTGTCATTCTTATTAACTCTGGGTCGGTTGGGGATGTAGGCAATCAGAACACAGAGGATGGGAAAAATCTACAGTCCCTGCATGAGCGACTGCACACCTTGGAGAATACTGTGAAAAAATACATGAAGGACAATAATGTCTTCATGGGTACGACTATGGAGTGTTTTAACTCCGTAAAATCTGAAATGGATTCCCCCACTGTGAAGATTGACAAAGACAAAGATGATATTGATGCTGAGGGACTGGGAAAGCGCACGCGTTCAGCCAGGAAGAAGAAGATTCTAGACAGGATCTCGAAGCTGTCAGATTTCAACGTGGCCATCAAAAAGGTTGCTGAAGCAAAGAAGGAAGCGGAGGGCACTCTCCTGCAACTGGCCTAGCTCTGGTGTTCCCCTGTTTTTTGGCGCTTCGTGTTTTAGTTTCTAGTTGCCGGAGAGTCAAGCTGGTTTCTGGCTTTTTTCTTTGGCTTTCTGTCTTTGTCTGGGTCTACGGGCTGGTTCTTAGTCCTATTTATGTTTAGTCTGTTTTTAGCTACCTATCTTTATGATTTTTTGTTAAGGCGTTTCGGGTTCCCATAAAACCTGTTTTTACCAGCAATCAAAAACATTGGAGCATTTTGATTCAAGTTTTCTAAAGACTTTGTGCTTCAGGAAATCAGGATTACTATAGATAGTAGTGGCTACGACAATTTGAAGTTGAAGACTTTGGGCTTCAGTTATAGAATTTTATTAAAGTAGAGGGTGTTCGAAGAAAGACTTTGAGCTTTCTCGTATATCCGAATTTTAGAGTAATCATCTGAAGTAAAGATAAGAGACTTTGAGCTCTTAGATTTATTTCATTTTTAATTAAAATAGACTGTTGTCTTAAGTATTGTTCTTACATCAATCCTTAAGCCACCGATATTACCGTAGCAAGAAGAACTGTTTGTAATACACTTCAGTTTTGATTGAAGCCACCTGTAGTAAGAAGGGAGCCTCCCATATTGCTGAGAGGAGAAAGAAATTTCACATACTGCTACCTAAAAGTAACATTTTGACAAGTTGTAGTCTTAGTGACTTGCAAAATATTTAGCCAACAGATATAAGAGGATCTAGGGAGAACCTTAAGATGAAAGGAGCCAAGAATTATCCCAATCCAGCTTAGAACAAAAAGAGTTCCACGTGATCCCCTACTTCTGTGCAAACTAGGTATTTTCCAAATTTTGTTGGTAAATGCTTTTCATGTAATGGGTTTGGTCATAAAACTAGTGAATGCAAAAGTCAAATCAGAAAACAATCAGTTAACATAAGATGGTGCTCTTGCAGTAAATTTGGACATGATAGCTGAATGTAGGAATAGGGTAAAGAAGAATGTTTGTACAGATGAGCACTTTGTTTAATAATGCTAGAACTTTCAATAGATATTGCTATAACTATAAGATGTATGGACACAAAACTGGTGAGTGCAAAATGGATAGGAACATTGAAAGGATGACTAGAGAAAGATCACAGGATAATCCGATATGTGACAATTATAACAGAGTCGGTCATATTGAGAAGTTCTACAGAAGGAAGATTGAAGTTCATGTAAGGAAGATTAATATCAATAAAGAAAAGGAAGTAATGTGGGAGTTTTGGGTAAAATAATCAAATGGATTTGCACCCTCTGATGGTGCTAATTCTTCTCCTAAGTGATAGTATGCAATCTAAGGGGAAGGGCTTATTGCAAAAATGTTGTTTCCCCTTCAAATTTGGGTACTGAGTTGTTCTCAATATCAGTGATCATGTGAGAAGTTATTTTTTATTATCTTAAAAATTGTCAAAAATGAATGTGGACAAGTGTATCAAGTTTTGTGGTGCATCTTTTCAGTGGGATTTTTTATCTGTCTCCTAGACTGATGTATGGTGTTGCTCTCTAGAGAAGCAGTAGAATTTTGGCCCTTTGTCCTTGATGTCAAAGGGGGAGAAGTTGTGTGTGCACAAGTGTTGTCATCAATGACAAATGGGGATAATATTACACATATGGTTTTGGTTGTCATCGATGTCAAACTTGTTGAAGCATGAAGTATTAGTGATGTGTTGATGACACAATTGTTGGTCCAAATGATAATGTTGTTGGTGTGTCTGGATATGTTCAGTTTAGTTAAGCATGGTGTACAGATCCTCCAGAAGTTCCTTCTCTGAATATGTTGCTCTCTGGTCCATAAGTTGATCATCCACAGGATTCTAGTTGTGTTCATTTGGTCCAAAAGAAGTCCTTGGAGCAGTTTAATTGTGTTCCAGATATTGCTGTTATGACTATACAATTGTAGTCTTCACTTGGTGTGCTTTCAGGATAATATCATTACTCGCCTAATGATGTTAAGTCTAGATCAAAAGATGTTAGTTTCTCTGCTATTGCTCAGAAGTTTCCTTTGTGATTTTGATCTTTTGTTGAAGGTCGGCTTCATACTTTGTGGTGACATTGATGTCATTCATCCTTGGTGTGACACTAATGTGTAGCTACACTAATTGTACAAATCTAAGATGTTGATTGATGAAGATTTGAAAATGTTCAATTCTGTAGGTTGTTGATCAAATGCACCACTTAGTATTTGCCAATTGATGTTTTGGCTTGTTGCTACTAGTTGTGATAACATTTGTATTACAGTTGAAGACAAGTTTAATGCTCTACTAGTGAATATGCAGTGAGCTCTGTCAGACTGGTTCGGAGAATTTTTGGTGTCCACCAGATATGGTTGGATACAATGTTGTTGCATGATGTTCTTATTCTTGTGTGATCATGTAGTATATTTTCTAGCAAGCAAACAACTTGACATGATCTGCTGGTCTTTTAGCCATGAAGGCGTAAAAGGCAGATTCGGTCTGCACAGTGTGCTCTGCGTTGTTCGCTTTGGGCTGCGAACGAGATTGCTTTGATAGGGCAGCTAAGCGCTTCCGACATTCAACCTTCATATGACCATACTTGTGGCAGTAGTTGCATTGAATGTTCTTTTTCTTGGAGCCCTCTGATGCCGGAGCAGATGGTTTCGGCTTTGAAGACTGTTGAGAATACTGCTGACAATGAGTTTTGCCTTTATCCTTCTGAAAGGATTTAGCAGCAAAGGCTTGCTCGATGGAGGTGGAGCTGGAACTGTTACCGAACTATTGTTTCCAGCGATCTTGCTGAAGTAAAAGTGTGCAGAGATCAGTGAACTTCAGATCAATGGAAGTGATGTCGAGTCTCGATAAAATTCTTGTAGGACCTGGGTAAACTTTTGAGAGTGATTACCACAATGTCCTCTTCCTCCATCTTGCGTCCAATGGCAAGCAACTGATCACAAATTTCCTGAATCCGATTCAGGGGATCCTGGAGCGATTTCCGCTCATCCATGACTATAGAAAACAAAGCGTTCTTGAGAAAGAAAGTCATGCTTTTATCTGAAGTCTCATGTAGGGTTTTGAGATGCTCCCATATCTCGGCAGTTGTTTTGCCAGATGGAATCTGAGGGCGCTGATCATCAGCCACTGATAGTTTGAGAAACATGACTGCTTCCCAATTTTGCTAGTCATAGGTAACCTGATCAGGGCCAGCTGTAGTCGGACACTTAGTAGAACCCAGAACCACCTGATCACTGTCGCGATATTCGAAGATGGTTAGCATCCGCTGCTTCCACGTGCTATAATTCCGACCATTAAATTTCTGATTTCCCTCTAGCAGAAGACTAGTGAGTGATGCCATGGCACGAATTTCAATGAAAATGTGAGAAACTGAGTAGGCACGTACTTCGAGGCAAAATGTCGGAAGACCCAAAAAAAATGTACCCAGAAGGAATATGTTGTCAGATTTTGGATCAGCTCGCTTGAAAATCGAGGCACCCAGAAAAAACAGACCACAACCCAGTTGAGCTCTCGAAAAACCCACCAAGAATCTAAGATCAAAAAAAAAGTTCGAACCCAAAAATTAGGGTTTTCGACAAAAAAAAGGTCATAGCTGGAGGCTTCAAGAATGGCGGATTTGAAGAAAAAAAATGTAACGGAAGCCACCGTTTTTTTCAAAAAAATGACCTGAAGAAGGGTTGAAATGGCTATTAACGTTAAAAAACGCCGAGTTGCAGACAAAACCCGTCGCCCTTTGGTTAGATTTTCACCACGCGAAATGCAGATGAAAAAGAAATACGTCGCCCCCTTTTTTTTTGCAGACGGTAGGCACGCAGAAGGGTGTGGATAAAATCCACGCACGAGTTTGCAGAAGAATCGGCGCAGGAGAAAACACTCCAAAAATTATAGTCGTGATTTGCTACGAATGAAGACACCTCTTCCACGCGCGAGTTTGCAAGGTCGCGATTTGGCTGAGAATGAAGACAGCAAAGTCGCGATTTGCTCAGAATGAAGACACCACAAAAACCCTAGACGGGTTTCAGATTCGAACAACAAATTCGAACAGTAGAGGAAACGGATTTCTCAAGGAGAAATGTGAGGATCTCTCAGAAAAAATTTCAAAAAAATTGATGCTCGGATAATTTCAAAACGGAATTATAATTTTTCAAAAAATTTAAAGATTATGCTCTATACCATATTGAGGTAAAAACTTGATGTTATTAACAGAGATCGAACGATCTATATGTACAAAAGAATGGAACGATGTTTCCTTAGGAAACGATCATAAAGAATAGAAGATTTCTATTCTATCTAGAGAGAACTAAATATTAGAAACATTCTAATATTTACAGGATATTTACAAACAGATTAAGATAACCATTAATAGCATATAAATAATAATTTAATATATTTGTGGTTTGCATGTGAGCCTTAATGATCTATGTACAATATGTTCAGTCATGCTACGTTTGAGTGTATTTGGATGTGTTACCTCATCTGGGATCATTTTTTGATCCGCGTATACTTCACAATCAATGCTAAGATGTCTATTTCGGTCTCATTTTGGTGTGTGGAGATCCACATGATTCGAGATTGCTTTGGAAGATGTTTTCTTGGTCGACTACTCTACAAGCTCTAATTGCCTATTCACACATTACATTTCAGCAATAGCCTTGGTTGATGTGCGGACTGTTCGATCTATCTTAAAAGAGTGTATTGAGATTATTTGGTTCCCCTCCTTCGCTTGGAATGGACCGCTTCATGTATTTTGGGTTTGGATAGCCTATGTTATGTAATATTGTTTTATCTTGGTTAAGGTTGACTTGCAATAAACCTTTTAATGATCTATCTTATATTTAAGAAATACATTCAAGGAAAAATTAGCAGTGCAAAGGAATGTGGAAACAGTGAAAGCAAAGGAAAGTGTGTAAGCAAATCGATTGTGCAAAGATTAGAGGTTCAATGAAATATCTTCAAAAATAGTAAGATGTGACAGTGTTTGATACCATGAGCTTGGTTGCTTGATTTGGTTCATAATCAAGAGATTCCTATTGTTTCTACTCTAAGATTATTGTTGTTGCAAGATGACAGTGGGTCTGCTAGCGGCTTTCTATATCTTGTTCCGACATAGTGAGTTTCAATACAAGTCATTTGTATTTTGCCCTAAGGCATTTGTATTTTGCCCTAAGGCAGTGAGCCCTAGTTGTGTGAATCATCCAGGTGTTGTTAACCTGATCATTGTAATTCAAACTAGTCATATAGTGAGTTAGATCCTCACTGTGGTTTTTCCCATCCTTGGGTTTTCCACATAAATATGGTGTTCTTGTGTTAATATTGCTTTATGTTTCATGGTTTCATTGAAGTAAGATACTTGTGATATATTGAAGTACATTGTGATCTAGTTTAAAGTTGAATTGTTGTTCAGACTGATTCACCCCCCCCTAGTCCTTTTGTGTGTTCAACACTCAACATCACTCTTCTCTCCTTTTCACTCTTATGTGTCTGTTGTAGCAAACATTTAGAAATGAAGTTGTGAGAAAAAATGAAGTTTGGAGGGGGTTTTGTAGGCTTCAAAGGGCCTAGATGGGGCTCACCATAAACTAGGGTTTGAAAAAAGAAAAAAAAAATGATTTGTATAAAAAAAATTGCTTTTGGGGCCCGACCCACAACAGAAGACGCGCAGACGTTCTCGGGATAGTTGAGGGACTTCTAGGCGTCCCAAAGACGCCAGGCCATCTCCCTTGTCTCTGATTGTCCGGGAGGTGGTGGTGGTAGATTAGGGGGTGCTCCATCCCCATCCCCACGTCTCGGTGACGTCCCTATCCACGAAAAGCAAGGGTTTGAGGTCAGAAACGCATCCACGTGTTTCATTGTTATCCAATGAAGAGCAAATTACAATTTGGGACTTTTCACATTACACAACCACTTATTTATCAAGCCCTTTTTGGCAGTTTACAAAGGTTAGTTTACATACCAAAATAATAGTAGACTCCTCTATTAAATAATGGGCAATTTTTGTTTGAGGGCGCTATCCCCAGTAGCCCCCACTGGAGGCATTGCTCCTAGACCCCTAATATGAGCTCCATCCCCAGACCCTCGCTAGGGGATCCTACCCACGATCCCCGCAAGAGGGGCTCTACCCCTTGCATTCCCCCGCTGACTAATTTGTGGGTAAAATATGGCTAACAGAGTCACCAAAATTTAAGCCCAACAATATGATCAACTGCCACAAGCCATAAATTCCTATTCGACTAGAAACTGCTCAAAATCATTAGGAACTCCATGTAGAGAAGCTAAGTGTTGAAAACTTGTCTATGATTTCAATAGGAACAGAAACCGTTGGGAGTTCCAATGGGAACAAGAACTATCAAGGGTTCTAACTAAGGGTTCTTGGAACACCTTAACGCCTTGATCAATTCCTAACTAGTGCTAAAGCTCCAACAGGCAATAACTTCACCATTTTTCATCTAAATTCCACAAAATTTGAACTAAAGATACCCTTATGTCTCTTCTTCATATTGAATTTAACCTAGAATTGTCTCTTAAAACAAATCACCAAAACCAACTACAATACAACAATAATAAGTTTAAACTAAAAAACGAAAAGTTGGGTGACAAAAGATTAATCGTGAAATTAGTTGTTCCTGCTTTAGAAACCCATGGTTAATTTCTATATATCAATCAACAAACATGGTAAATAGACTTGAGCGCAATCACGTCCATATAATTATTATAGTTGATAACATTTCACGTTTTCTATATTATTCTATTGCTTACTATACTATCTTGTTATAAATAATTCTCAAGGTTATCTTGACAAACTACAACTTTGGCCATAATTCTATTGTTTTTACTATCAAACTTAACGACTCTCTTTGCCATGACGAAATTTGAGCCCTAACACAAAGTGTTAAGGTTTATAGTTTGCTTGTGCAAAAAAGAAACAAATACCACGTAACAAAAAGTCATTTAGAATTGCTCTTTCTCCAAACCTCATTTCAATTTATAATGGTAATCCAAAGAAGTAGCTTAAGGGATTCAATGGAGTGGGCATGATACCATCAAAATATCGAACTTCAAATTAGAGTTGATGTGTGCAAGGATTTTAGTGTTGCAAACATAAAGTAAAAGAGAAAGTTGCTTATAGGTGTCTAAATAAATATATACACTCTTTCAATTGGAGCCTCTTCTACTGAGTTGATTATCTAGGGCATAGCTTTTGTTGAAAGAAACCTTGGCTATAGAAAGTGCAAAACGCAGCATTCGACAACTCATTCCCATTGTGTGCCAAAATGGTAGCTGTAGATTTAATCTACCACAATAAGGATCAAAGCCAAATAACTATATATTTTAAGGCCTCACCTTAATATTTCTAAGCTTTATTGTTTCATTCTTTGGGGGCCTTTGTGCCTCAGGCTCACAAGCATTCTTCATTCTTTCGAAGCGAAGGGTAAAGCAGAGAAAGCTACTTGGTAGTATGGTGCAGTTTCCCTAAGGCCGTGAATGGTTTCTCCATCGTTGTGCGCAAACGCAACACATGGCAGTCTCTGACAACAACTCAACAAAGACAATGAGCCAAAGTTGTTTCCTTCAAAGGAAACCTTTGCATCTGCCACATGTTGGCCTATCACACTTTCAAGATGCAATCCAAAAGCAAGGTCTCTTCCTAATGCACCAACGCTCCATGTGTCAGCCTTTTCTTTTCAAAGGCGAGGTGGTAAATAATGTCGTGTGGCTTAACTGCACGCGCCTAAGCAATATTTAAGAGTGGAAGCCCATGGAGGTGTGTGATTAGGTCTTTTCAAAGGCAAAGATGCCTCCATGTACAACAAGTGTCCAACCCTTAAGCTCCAAAGCCAAAGATAGTTTCAAGCTTATCCTCAAGTTTCAACGGAGGGAGTGGGTAGTACAGTTGCAACAGCTCTGTGCACATGTAAGGGAAATAATGAAAGATCATTTACCAAGAACAGTCACAACGTCCATCATCATGGCGCATGTAGCGGAGGGACTAGGTGGTACAGGTGGCAATAGCTCTGTGCACATGGAAGAAAAATAATGATACAAAGATCATTTACCACAAATAGTTACAACGACCATCGTCATGGCGCACACAGGCGAAGGAGCATGGGGAATCTTTTTTATTGAGCCGCTTATTCTAGGTTTTGGGTTATGCATTGTATGAAATGCAAAGCCAGGCGCTATCTTTGTGAGACATTATTTTCTTTCACTGATTTTTGACTGGATGTCAACACTTAATTTGAAATCTAGAAATTATTAGCAGCAGCAACAACTCCATTCTGGAGATTGCAGCATTGTAGCTAGTTCTTCACAAAAATTACTATATCAGATTGCGCCGAATTGGCCTTTGCTGAATTTTCTTCCAATTTTGTAACTCTTTCATTTACTTTGCTATGTATCATTTGGTGAATGAAGTTTTATGTTGTCTAGCTTCTAGCTTTTGTAGTTTTAGCATGATAGATAGATTGTAGAATCGTGTCTTATGCTCTTTCCATTATCTGTGAAGGTTATATTCTGAAAAATAAAAAGCATTATGCTTAATAGTGATTTGAAACTTAAAGTGTTGTAAAAGCTTTGCATTATGGCGCTTTGCCTTAGTGTAGGTTTATTTTCATGTTTATTTCTAACCCTTTCCCCCCCCCCTAGAAAACGAAGAGCTAGCTTCTTAAATCCTAGAGGGTCATTTAGTAAAGTTCATTTTGTCCCCCAAAAACTAACTTTCCCATAAGGTTGTTTCTCATAAGTGCAAGCTTTTGAAATCAATAGTTTTTTTTCTAGCACACCTGTTGTGACCAAGATTTTCATCGTTGGGAATTCGGTGTGTCCTTCAACATATTCAGCCTTAAAGAGGCATCTCACAAACACCTGGCAACTCTAAGAGATCAAATCATTTGGGTGACTCTACTAGTATGTACACGGCCATCAATTTTGAGCAAACCCTTTGCTCTTGCTTAAGACACCATTCACAGATCTCTTGCTTTCCTTATGCTTCAGCATGGAAAGATATTATGAACATTGTGTTTTTCCTCCTTTCCATGAAGATGTACGCTTTCCACCTTCCTACCTACAATATTAGGCTGGCAATATTGTTGATTTTGCCCCATATCCCTACTACAACATATTATGAGCAATTTCCGAATGTTTGCCTCTTACCTACCCCTACACAGCCTTCCCAGCGAACCCCAGAGGCTTATTCTATTTCCTATCAGCAAATTCATCCTCTCACCCAGCATCAAAACCTAAGAAACTCTCACAATGTTAACACCAGAGAGATAATGTTGAATTTCCAAGAACAATTAAGGTCTATTGCAGAAGAACAGAGATATCAAGATCAACTTGCTTGTCAGGCTCAACATGATCAGCAACAAATAGGGGCTTTGAGTAAACAACAAGAGCAGTTTCTTGCAAAGCAAATTGCTGCTAAGGAAAAAGAGGAATTTATGCAAAAGGGAGAATCAGACCCTAAAACCCCCGAGTTTAAGATTCCAAACTTCAAAAAGAGGATGTCTTCTAATGAGCCACCCTATCTCAAGGGCTCCCACCCAATTGTTCCACAAGAACATCCTTCTCAAGGGGCTATTTCCATTCGGGAAAGGCAGATACCTTGGCTTCATTTGCCAAAATTATTTTCCCCTCAATTCTCTTGTCCTAATACTATTTCACTCTTCAATGGTAGACCTATTGTCTGGAGGGCTGATTGATCACATAAACGGAGAGAAAAGGAAGAGCAATTTGTTGGTTGTGTGCTTCCACATGCACACAAGATTGAAAAGTTTCTCCTCCCACGGGAGAAAAATGAAGATGGGCAACAACAACAACAAAGTGCTAGTCACATAACAGGAAAAGGTGAAGAAAATGATTTATGTCTCTTGTTTGATGACTTTCCTTTCTTCTATGAGGATGCAGAAAAGAACATGTTTATGCCTACGTCGGTGGCAGTCTTTGAGCAGCAAGATGGTGTTGGAGCCTAGCGAGCAACATAAGCATGAGGTTGGCCTTCAGATTGAAAAAGATCATGACAAGGAACAAGAGGGCAATCTCATCCTCAGAGATTACCACAACAATTGTTATGAAGCACAATTTCCATCATGGAAGAAAGCAAGGAGGAGAGTGATGAGGCCCAATTCTGGAATGAGTTAGAAGTTTTCTACTCATCTATTGGCATCAAGCCATCATCTCCTAAGATAGAGAATTGTGAGCAGAAGCGACTAGGGGAGTTTCTCATACCATCAAAAAAGCCATCAAGGCCAGTCCCTACTAATGACCAAATCATAAAGGAAGCAGAGCACAGTTATGCATTCAGTACCAATTGCTTGAACTTAGCGCTTTCAAGAGGATGCCCATCAGGTTTCTAGTTCAGCAGAAGATCTACAAGTCACCCCTGGTCATACTTCTAAGCATGAAGTTGAGCAACAAGAGGAGTAGGATTCATTGACCCATTCATTACATGAAGACAATATTCTCAAATGGGTAACCTTCATTGTTCTCAGTTCTTGGGAAACATTCCAGCAACTTGTTGGATGCTCTTTATTCTTTATTTTCAAGTTAGTTGTCCATGCACAGGAAGAGCATCGAAAGCTGGTCAAAAGAGGAAGTGTAACGAGCCTACCTAGCTCTATTCCGGATTTGACTTCCAATAGTTTTATTTATTTTGAAATTGCAATACAAATAACGATTGAATTTAAAGTAACTACTGCAAAACATAAATTGCTTAACTCTGATAATTCTCTTATTGAATTCGAAATGCAAATTACCAATGCTGATTTGGAATGCTAGGGAAAAAGACTAATACAAAAACATAATTCATAAAAAAAACCTGATTATTCTCCTTCAAAACTGATTCAATACTATCCACGGTTACAAGCAAGGATGGCGGTTGTTGTTGAAGGTTGATTCAATACTATCCACTACAGGCTGCGGTTAAGAACAAGACAATGGCTGCTAGTGATAGATACTCACACCAAAGAACAAACCATTGATAATTTCCAGGTAATGGCATCTAGCAATTTCTAAATGAATCCCCCTGCCTGTGGCGTCAAACCTTATACTATTTCCTTCTAACAATCCTCAATGCTGATCAAAAAATTATCCCACAATTCATTGGAACTGAATTCCAATTCAAAGTGGCATGAAACTGAAATGAATTCACAATTCATTCAGCAAACTCTCAAACCCTTGTCTCCCTTCGAAAACTCCAGGCAATTTCATAAGAAGTCAAAATGATCTAATGGTTAATGAATACCTCCTTCAAGAATTCCAATCCTTTATAAAATACCCCAAAGCTTCTTCAAGAAGGCTCAAAATTGAGGCTTCAAGGTGACACTTTTCACTTAAAGGCATACTTAATAATATAAGCTCATATCTCCATAATGAATTAATATAGTACAACCTTTAATGAGCTCATATAACTAATCATTGACTTAGGCAAATAATGATTATTTAATGAAATAAACTTAATTAAATAATCATACGCAAATAACTCCAATCATCAAGAACCAGGAGCATCAACTGAACCTGCGTGCCTAAACGTCAACCAAAAATAGTAACTGGCCACAAATAGACTTACTATAAATATTAAGTCCCTCAAACTGGAAACTCTACAACTGACTCCACAACTCCACTAATACCAATGCACAGGCGCCCTGCTAAAAATAGTAACCATGACGAACACCCAAAACAACCACTTACTATTAATAGTAAGTCCGTCAATCTAACCCAAACGAAGAGCAATCATGGCATCACAGACCTCCGGAGTGGAAACTGACCACTGGCTCTGCCACACGACCCCCTCCAACATCCTGATTAGCCTACGAGGGTCACAGAAATAAGCTAATCCCATGTGCCTAAAACGGGGACATTACAAGAAGCTATTTTGATAATCCAATCAATGGCTTTATTTGATTTCTTTCTCTTTCGGCAAGTTTAGGTTAGGATAGGTTAGGATTAGTTGTTATTTCCAAGAAGTGTTGTTCTACACCCTGCATTCTCCTTAGGGGAATGTATGCTCTAGTTTCCAATTTTCCTCCAAGTGCAGTCGTGCACACTTTTTGTAGGCCTTCTGGTGACTTTGTGCCTAATGGATGGCTAGGCTACTAGTTCTAAACATTCTGCAGGTAATTTTAAAAGTTTTAACCTCCTTCCCCCCTACTAGTAAGAGAGAGCTCATTATTTCAATAAGATTAATTTCACAAGAAAGTCTATCACCGTGTTTGAACCCCTCAATGCAATACTAGAGCAAGATGCAATGTTGAACAAACCAAAGAAGCAAAGAAAGTGTTGTAGAAACAAAAGAGCTATTTCGAATGCACCACGTTGGCCAAACGATAGCAACAGAAGAAAGATATGCACCCACGCCCTTGCAACCAGTGATCAAGGGAAAACCCTTCATCAAGTAGGATTTGGACTTTACTGGCACAATCAACCCTCCCTCATCATCTAGTCATAGGTATTTTCTAACCACTACAAATTACTGTACTCGGTGGACAAAAGCCCAAGCTTTAAAACAATGCACTGCAAAGGTAGTTCTCAATTTTCTTGAATAATGTTTTGACTAGGTCTGGCTTGCTTTCTGTCCTAATTTGTGATAATGGCCCGATTTTTGCTTCTTTAAAATTTATCCAACTGAGTTTTCAGTTAAGGAATTTTTGCTTAAATTTTCATCTAATTATTATCCCGAGGGTAACGAAATAGGGGAGTTCACCAACATGAACTTGTTCACAATGATTGGAAAGCTTTTGAAAAAATAATAAGGGAAAATACTTTTTGTTTATAAACTTTAATAGGTGAAAATTTACAATTGCCAATCAATGGTCTTTTTAAAACATGTTTTCCAAGCAAAAAGAAAAGAAATGATTGCAGTAGAGTGAAAATTATGTTGTTGTAAGGTATATATATATATCTGACCCTTGATACAAGTAAGCAAAATTCAAAATGGGTCTATGATGTAGAAAAACAATTGTAGAGAAATCAAATGAGAAAACAAAAAGGGGAGAAAAGACATCATCATTCAGGAGGAGGTTCATTCTCAGTTTCCTTGCTCTCTACATCCTCCGCCACAACTGCACTAGGGTGAACCATGGCTCGAAATTCTTCCTAGCAAGCCTCACAGTGGATGGGTTATACTTCCATCACCTTTCGCAAGAATGAACAGGTACGGGCAGACTGCTCTCAGTGTTCTTAAACTATTGTTGGTTTTAAAATTTGACAGAAAGGGAAGCCACGACACTACAATGTACTTATCCGCAAAGGCCCTTACGTCAGTTACATTTGGAATACCTACAATATACTAAGCCACTTCTAGAATCTCATCCAAACCACCTATATAGTCATCTCCAAACAAAGCTCTCGTGAGCTTGGCAATGTTGGGCTTTGGTTCACTCACATCTAGGAGAGAAGCCACAAAATGGGAGACAACGTTTGTATTTACCTTGTACTTATCTTAAGAGACCAGGAAATCCTCCCTTAATACCCACTTCACCATAGAGATGACTAGGTCACTTTTCATGTTCGTCATGCACTCTAAGAACAAGTTTGAGATAAGGCCTAGAAATGCTCGTTAATTCTTATCAATTATAAGCCTAACAAGAGTATCCATCAAGACTAGCTTTGTATTACTGTGCATAGACTCTAAATTTGGAATGTCGTGCTTACCAAAATAACCCTGGTTTTATAGACAACTCAGGATTTTGCCACATGAGCGACCAGTTATTCGATTAAAGATTGAGATGAGTAATCATTCTACAAAATCAAACCCTAAGGCAATAAGTTTGTGTGTGATGCGTCCATACTCAGCAAGCATTTAATATGTAAATCCCATCGGGTAAAAACAGAGATTATATGTGATGTCCCTATTTTAGCAGGTGTGTGGGGAGATATTTATTAGCCCATCATTGCGACCCTCGTGGGCTAATGGCTAGTTTTGAGGGTCTCTACTTGAAGATTTACTATTTTTAGTAAGTCTTTTTTTGTCAATTTCTATTGGTGGCAGGGTGTCCGAGCAGTGGTCTTGACTGGGCAGTGCAATTAGTTTGGTTTGGATTGATTATTTTATTAATTAATTAAGCATGTCTTAATTAATTATATATTTGGAGCTTATTAAATGAGTTAAGTCATTAAACATTTATGATGTTTTATTGTCTTATTATTATATCTCCTAAGTTGAAGATATGAGTTTAAGTGAAAAGTGTCACTCTGAAGCTACTTAGTCGAGCCTTCTTGAGGAAGCTTTGTGCTTAATATGAAGGATTTCGAATGCTTGAAGATTCATTCAATATCTCTAAACACTTATGATTTTGGCTTCGAGTTGTGAGAGAAGGGTTTGAGAAATTACGCTGGTTGAATTGGTAATTCAACACAGTCTTATGACACTTTGAATTGGATCAGCTTTCCAGCGAATTGTGTAACCACGGCAAGCATTAGATTTCAGTTGTGTTCACCGTAAATCGTTTTAATATTGAACAAAGGCTTCAAGTTAGACGCCTTGAATATTGGTCACGCATTGTTGCTAAGAGTGAACGTTGGCAATGTTGGTTCCATATTGTTTTTAGCCGCCATTCATTAACTACAGGCTGCGGCCAGAATTAACTAGTATTGGAATGTGAATCCATACTCATACAGCCGCCATCATCTTCTACAAGCTGCGGTCAGATTTGCTCAGGGTTGGAGTGCATTCGTAGGTTCAAATAAAGATCTCTTTTCTTTTGCATGTAATGTCTTATATAAATATTGCAATTTCGCATTGGAATGTTGTTAGTGAATTCTGTGTTACGTTTGGTTTATGTTTTATATAATTTCCTTAGAAGTAAATTGAATTTGGTGTTACAAACTTGTTAAAACGAGAAAAGAGAAACAAAAAAAAAAAAAAAACTTATTTATATTGTTGAAAAGAATTTTTAAAAAAAGAATCAATTTCCAGAAGTTTAAAGTTCTTCGCAATTGTTTTTTTTTTAAAAGAGCCAGTCAGGCTCTTTACAGTGGTATCAGAGCAGTTTTCTTGCCAGCCTACAGGGGATTGGGCTTAGTTAATGGAAGGTGACAGATATAGACCAAGCCTTCATTACACTCGCAGAGGTAGGAATTCTCCACCACCTGGTGATCAGGAACAGGGGAATATGGGAGATAGAATTCCAAGTAATACAAGTAGTGATGAGGACAAAGAGGCTACAACAATGTTCAGAAATATAGCACGAAGCCAACAAGAGTTGGCAGCTGGCCAGCAACAGATGGCGACTATCTTACAAAATCTATCAGATACTCTTCAGCGTATTTCATTGCCACGAGATCAAAGCAGGGATAGAGATGCTAGGAGTATCTCAGCTAGTTCTCAAAGGTCCAGAGTTGATTTGACAGGTACACAGGATAGGCCTCTACGTCCTACCTTCTTGAGACCTAAGATTGATGTTGTTAGTTATGATGATGAGGCTTCATTTACTGATGACATATTGGCTTTACATACACAGTGGGATGCTTTACCTCACGAAGTAAAGCAACATCTAAATTTTGACAGGTTCGTGACTTAGAAAAGAGAACATTCTAAGGGTAGAACAAATGGGAGACAGAGACATGTGAACCATGAATTGAAATAAGCAACCAGCAAACTAGTGTTGACACACTTTGATGGTAGTGGGAAGATGACAACTAGAGCTTGGATTCACAAGCTAGACACATACTTGTCTTTACGTCCTATGTTTGAAGAGGACACCATTAGGTTTGTTGTTCTGCATTTAGATGGGATAGCCCATGACTGGTGGTACCATGGGTTGGTCTCCCTGCACCACGATCAAATTGTAACCTATCAGGAGTTTATGGATGGGTTAGTAGAAATCTTTGACAAGAAGTATCTAGAGTCCTATTTCAGGGAGCTAGCACAGCTCAAACAGACAGGTAGCTTGGGGGCTTTTATCAGTGAGTTTCAGAGAGTATCAGTTGTAGTCTATGATATTTCAAAGAGGAGACATCTTATGTTCTTTATTTAGGGGTTAGTTGAACCTCTTAGGGGCTGGGTTAAGTCTTTTGACCCTACATCTTTGCAATTGGCTATGAAAAAAGCAAGAGACTTGGAGTTTTCAGCTCCACGAAATAAATTCCCTCCTAGACCATCTAGCCCTCCTTATGATGGCAAGGCTGCTCCAAAAAGAAGTGAAGGACCAAGTTTCAAGAAACCTTTGACATGACCCTTAGATCCAGAAACACTTAGCAATTTGAGGAGGAGATTGTGTTTTTATTGCAGGGGTCCCTATGATGAAAAAAATGAATGTTCATTGAAGCCTAAGTGTAGAAATAGGCTTCTGAAGTGGTATTATGAGGATGAGCATAATTCTGATTTTGAGGGGCGGCAAGTTGATCATGAAGAAGAAAGCTATGAAGAAGCAGTTAACAGTGAGAAGGTGGATGAGGATTCCCATCTCAAGGTTGTATACCTCTCTAGCATGTAGAAAGAGGGATCTTTCAGGATGAGGGGCCTCTTAGCAGGGCAGCGTGTCATTGCCTTGTTGGATACAGGTGCCACCCATAACTTCATAGATTCATGTTTGGTCTCTAGGAGAGGCATACAGACAGAGGAGTTTGAGGGCATTAGAGTTAAGGTGGCTATTGGTTACACTCTGAAGTGTGACAGGATGATCCCGGATCTTCCCATGAAATTAAACAATTATGAGTTCAAAACTGATTTTTATGTGGTTGACATGGGAGGTACTGATTTAGTTTTGGGTATGAGTTGGTTGCATTTTATTGAGGCTTTTTATCTCAGCCTTAAGGATATGGAGATGAAGTTTGAAGTAAATGGTAAGAAGCATATACTCAAGGTAATAAGGGACGAGAATCTGAAGACTATGTCACTTAGACGTATACAGAGTCTCATTAGCCATGATGTTGTTGAGTGGGCAGCAGAGTGCGGGATATTACCCACACTTGATGAGTCAGGGAAATCAGCTTATCACCCTGACATACAGGAGCTCAGGACTAAACACTCTAAAGTGTTTAGATATTTACCACATGGCAGGCCACCTGACAGAGGCATTGAGCACATTATTGACCTAGAGGAGGGCACTAAGCCCATTATGATTACTCCTTGCTGGCACCCCCAGCGCTTCAAAAGATGAGATTGAGAAAACAATTCAGGAGCTGATTTCTAAGGGGCATATTAGGCCGAGTAAGTCTCCCTTTGCTTCATCAGTTGTTTTGGTGAAGAAAAAAGATGGTACTCTCAGGATGTGCATTGACTACAGGATGTTGAATCGGAGGACAATTAAGAACAGGTATCCTATTTCGCGCATCGATAAGTTGATAGATGAGTTGCATGGTGTATGCTTCTTCTCTAAGATTGATTTAAGATCGGGTTACCATCAGATCCAATTTTGGGAGGACATAGAGAAGACAGCCTTTAGATGTCACTACATACATTTTGAGTTCTTAGTCATGCCTTTTGGGTTGACTAATGCTTCGGCCACCTTTAGTCTACCATGAATAGGGTCTTCCACAGTCAGCTGAGGAGATTTGTTCTGGTTTTCTTTGATGATATTTTGGTATATAGCAAGACATGGGATGACCATCTTGCTTATTTGGATGTTGTATTGGATATTCTGGATAGGGCTTCCTTGTATGCAAAGGAGTCCAAATGTGCTTTGGGGATGACTGAGTTGTTGTACCATGGTCATATTATCAGTGCAAAGGGAGTGCGCATGGACCCTGATAAGGTTCGTGCTATTTTGGATTGGCCTACTCCAGGGAACTTGACAGCTCAGAGGATTCATTGGTCTGTGTGTCTTCTATGGCAGATTCGTTGCAGGGTTCTCACGGCATGCAGCGCCTTTGATTGATTTGACCCGTAACGGGGCTTTTGAGTGGACCTCTCAGGCACAGGAGTGTTTTGAGAAGTTCAAGTTGATTATGACATCATGCCCGGTTCTAGCAATGCCAGACTTCTCTAGACCGTTTGATTTGCATTGTGATGCTTCTGGTGAGGGCATTGGTGCGGTACTTTCCCAGGATCACCATCCCATCGTTTTTGAGAGCAGGAAGCTCAGGGGTCCTGAGAGAGCTTTTAATGTATATGACAAGGAAATGTTAGCCATAATGCGTGCTTTGGCTAAATTTAGACAAGATTTGGTTGGTAGTAAGTTTTGCATTAAAACTGATATTAACAGCCTAAAGTATTTCCTTGGACAGCGTGATCTCAATGAGAGACATCAGAAGTGGGTCAGTAAACTACAGTCATATGATTTTGATATTTCTTATATCAAGGGTACTCAAAATGTGGTTGTTGATGCTCTTTCACGGAGGCCTCATTTGTGTGCTATGACTGAGGATTGGAAGCATTTGATCATCTCTGATTATGCTAGAGATCAGTGGGCAGCTGGTTTTATTGATGGGACCATACAGGACAACAAATATACACTTGTGAATGAGTTGATTCTTTACAAGCAGGGTCACCCGGGGACACGTCCCCGACCTAAATCTCCAAGTTTCCAGAACGGGGACGTCCCGGGGACTTGGGGATGGCTTGGGGACATCCCCACGCCGTCCCCAAATTCTAGGAAAAAGTGCTAAACGTCCCCAGGACTTGGGGACGGCTACAAAAACAATTGGCGACAGATGGAAGTCCCGGGGATAGCTACAGACGCCATAGACATTCCTCGCGCGTCCCAGGGACGGTCGTCCGTCCCCAATCTAAAAAGGCATAAAAAAAATAAAAATAAAAGTTTAATAGCCAAAAAGGCTTCCATAGGTGGGGTCGTTTTGTGGGCCCCACCACCACACTTGCCCTAAAAGGCCAAAATCATGGCTCTATATGGGCACATCAGCAAAAAAAAAATTCAATGTGATGTGCAATGTTTTAGCAGCAGTCTGATTTTTTTGTTTTGTAGCAGCAAAGGAGGTTTTCTTCATTGATTGTGCAAGGGTTTCAACTTCCTACATTGTGCAACAAGTAAGTGTGAAAGTCTATGCTTCCATTTTTAATTTTTTTTTACCAATATGAAAACTTGAAAGTCTGATTTTTTTTATTTTTTCATTGTCTCAGTTCATTGCATTCTTAAATCTCAAAACTAAGCACAATGAGCAGCAGTGGGGATAGTAGTAGTGATGAAGAGCATTTGGGGGGGTGATAGTTTTAGTGTTGACGCTATTAGTAAGCAATAACAAACTGATAAATTTAAATGCCCTTCATCAATCATGAGCAAATATGCAAAGGGCCCCTTCAAGAAAAAAAACCTCTTCTCCAGTATGTCACAGCTAGGGCTGAAAAGAAAAAGAATGCATGAGGGACTAGGGTATGGGATTGCCATATTTGTGAAGATGATTTTAGGGGCAGCTATACAAGGGTGACGTCACACTTTTTAGGTATTGCATGCCATGGAGTTATAGCTTGTCCTAATTCGACTGATGAGGAAAAAATAGAATGTCAAAGATTGCACTTAGAGGCTGAAATGGGGGCACAAGGTATGTCAATTACATCACCTTTATCTACTGCAACTGCACACTCATAGTCATCTAGGCCTATGAAATCCGCCATTGGTACTAATAGCAGCCCTATTGAGACAAGAGGGAAGAGGAAGATTAATAGTGGTGAGAAGGGATCAGTGGAAAGTATGTTTAATGCATAGGCAAAGGAAAACACAGAGTCATCCATTGGTAGATTCTTTTTTGTTAATGGTATCCCATTTCATGTGGTCCGTTCCATTTATTTCAAACAAATGGTCAAAGATATAATGACTATGGGTCCCTCGTTCACACCCCCAGGTGATCATAAGCTACGAACCACCATCCTAGATAAAGAGTATTCCAAGATCAATGTGTTGTTTGAGGTAATGAAATGTACTTGGGTGAGGACGGGCTGCTCTATTGTGACGGATGGGTGGACCTATGTTAGACATCGGCCACTCATCAATATCATTATCACATCCCCTGCTAGCTCTTATTTTCTAAAAGCCATAGATTGTTCAGGGAAGCGTAAGGATGCAGAGTTCCAGTTCACCATTTTGAGGGATGTCATAGAGGAGGTTGGGCCAGCAAATGTAGTACAGGTGATCACAAATTCGGCACGTGTGTGCAGATTAGCCGATATGATGGTAGAGGGTTCTTATAGGCACATCTTTTGGACCCCTTGTGTTCATGCATTGAACAATGCATTAAAAGACATAGGGAAGATTGATTGGGTGAAACAGGTGGTGTCAGAAGCTAGAAAGATACAAATGTTCATATGCAACCACCACACTTCACTTGCTCTATTTAGGTCCTTCTCAAAGGAGTTCCTCAAACCAGCTGAGACAAGGTATGCCAATTTTAATTACAATTTAATTTTACTAGTGTA
>MU225717.1:598712-614116 GCA_018584345.1 Thuja plicata
AGAGTTGAAAGTGCTTGCCTCTCGCTTCCTTGCACAGGTTGCTAGTTCCTCAGCTGCAGAGAGGAATTGGTCTACATATGGCTTTATCCACTCCCTCAAGAGGAATAGACTTACCTCTAGACGAGCGCAGAAGCTAGTGGTTGTGCATAGTGCTCTTCGACTTGAGGATCGTCAGACTCCAGAGTATAGGCAAACTCCAGCTTTAGGGTGGGATGTTGATCCTGAAGATGTGGCCCAGATTGACGAGGATGAGACAACACCGGGATTGGTTGGGGTTCCATTGGATGAGAGTACATTTCCAGTGCAGCATGATAGTGGCAGTAACTCAGAGGACTCTGATTTTGATGCCATGTTGGCAGCAGAAGAATAGGAGCAGTAGTGTGCTTCATTTTTATTTTCTATATTTTGATTTTTTATGTTGAACTGTGAACATGATGATGAAACTTTATGGCAGCACCTAAGCCTTTGGGCATTTTTAGTTTTACTTTTCTTAGTTTCTATGTTAAACTTATATTTTTGTTAGCATATGCATATTGACAATCCGACAATGAATTGAAATGGCATTGAAATGTTACTATTTACTTTGAGTATTTACTAAATGGCATTGGAATGTTGTATGTTAACTTGTTAAGGTTATATGATGTTTAAATGGCATGCATTGTCCATATTTTCATATGAATGTAATGTATATTTGCAAATTTCCTTATATATTTGAAAATTTCCTATATTTACATTGTCGTCCCCTTTGCCGTCCCCAAAATCGGCGAAAAAAATTGTCGTCCCGGAAACCCGTCCCCCCGTCCCTGTCCCGGAAACTTGGGTAACATTGTTTACAAGGAGAGGGTATTTTTGGTTCCAGGATCGAGTGTCAGATTTGTAGTGTGGAGAGCTTTCCATGATTCTCCCTTAGCTGGGCACCCGGGGTTCTTCAAAACCTATAGGTAGGTGCAGGAGAGATTTACTTGGAAAGGCCTAAAGTATGATGTGCAGCAGTATGTCAAGGAGTGTTCTGTTTGCCAGCAGAACAAGCAGGAGCACACATATCCAGCGGGATTAGGGAATGCATTTCTATGGACTTCATTGTGGGCTTGCCTAAAGCCCAAGGTAGAGATTGCATTTATGTGGTAGTTGATCGCCTTACGAAATATGCTCACTTTTTCCCGATCACTGGTACATTTTCAGCGACTCGGGTTGCAGATTTATTCTTCCGAGAGGTGTTCAGATTGCATGGTTTACCCCGGAATATAGTGAGTGACCGAGATAGCCAATTTATGAGTCACTTCTGGCATGAGCTATTCAGGTTGTGTGGGACAGAGTTGACTCCCAGTACTAATTACCACCCTCGGACCGATGGTCAAACTGAGATTGTTAATAAATCGGTGGAGGGTTATCTTCGGAATTACGTGTCTACTCAGCAGAGAGCTTGGGTGAAGTGGATTTACTTATGTGAGTATTGCAATAATTTCACTCATCATATGTCTATTCGGATGACTCCTTTCCGAGCCCTGTATGGGTATGATTCCCTCAGTTTCTTGGATTTTCTTTTCAGTGATAGTAGAGTTCCCAGTGCAAGTGATTTGCTGCAGGACAGTCAAGACATTATGGGAACATTATGGTACAATATTCAGAGAGCTCAGAATCAGCAAAACCAGTATGTTTATCAAAGGAGAGTTGCTCGCTCTTTCCAAGTTGAGAATATGGTTTATTTGATGTTGAAGCCTTACAAGCAATCATCTATTCGGAAGAGCAGGGCTGAGAAGCTCAAGCCTTGGTACTATGGGCCTTTCCGTGTTGTTAGACGGGTGGGCGAGATTGCTTATGAGCTGGATTTGCCAGAGGACAACAAGGTGCATAATGTCTTTCATGTGTCGCGCCTCAAGAGGGCGTTAGGCAGGCATGTTGTTTCGTCTTCCGTTCTGCCACCCCTGGATGATGAGGGGAAGATGGAGTTGATTCTTGAGAGTATATTGGAGACTCGAGAGAGGCATTTGCGACGACGAGTCATCGGAGAGTTCTTGGTTAAATGGCATGGTTTACCTATTGAGGATGCCACTTGGGAATCAGAGCATAATCTTCAGCATCCCAGATTGCGATTGCTTGAGGACAAGCAATCTTGGGGAGGGAGGACTGTGATGTCCCCGTTTTAGCAGGTGTGTGGAGACATATTTATTAGCCCATCATTGCGACCCTCGTGGGCTAATGGCTAGTTTTGAGGGTCTCTACTTGAAGATTTACTATTTTTAGTAGGTCTTTTTCTGTCGGTTTCTATTGGTGGCAGGGTGTCCGAGTAGTGGTCTTGATTGGGCAGTGCAATTGGTTTGGTTTGGACTGATTATTTTATTAATTAATTAAGCATGTCTTAGTTAATTATATATTTGGAGCTTATTAAATGAGTTAAGTCATTAAACATTTATGATGTTTTGTTGTCTTATTATTATATCTCCTAAGTTGAAGATATGAGTTTAAGTGAAAAGTTTCACCCTGAAGCTACTTAGTCGAGCCTTCTTGAGGAAGCTTTGTGCTTAATATGAAGAATTTCGAATGCTTGAAGATTCATTCAATATCTCTAAACACTTATGATTTTAGCTTCGAGTTGTGAGAGAAGGGTTTGAGAAATTACGCTAGTTGAATTGGTAATTCAACACAGTCTTATGGCACTTTGAACTGGATCAGTTTTCCAGCGAATTGTGTAACTACAGCAAGCATTGGATTTCAGTTGTGTTCACCGTAAATCGTTTTGATATTGAACAAAGGCTTCAAGCTAGACGCCTTGAATATTGGTCACGCATTGTTGCTGAGAGTGAACGTTGGCAGTGTTGGTTCCATATTGTTTTTAGCCGCCATTCATTAACTATAGGTTGCAGCCAGAATTAACTAGTATTGGAGTGCAAATCCATATTACATACAGCCGCCATCATCTTCTACAAGCTGCGGTCGGATTTTCTCAGGGTTGGAGTGCATTCGCAGGTTCAAATAAAGATCTCTTCTTTTGCATGTAACGTCTTATATAAATATTGCAATTTTGCATTGGAATGTTGGGAGTGAATTCTGTGTTACGTTCGGTTTATGTTTTATATAATTTCCTTGGAAGTAAATTGAATTTGGTGTTACAAACTTGTTAAATTGAGAAAAGAGAAAGAAAAAAAACTTATATATATTGTTGAAAAGAATTTAAAAAAAAAAAGAATCAATTTCCAGAAGTTTAAAGTTCTTCGCAGTTGTTTTTTTTAAAAGAGCCAGTCAGGCTCTTTACATTATATGAGGTAAAATTCACCTTTTAAGTGAGTAGGAAATTAATGTATTAATACTTAAACTTATAAGATTGGTTTAAAACTAACAAAGATTTTGGCTTTCTTTTCAAGTACGACCCCTCTCATAGCAAGCAGTGGCTTCTATGAAATTCAGTAATAATAGCGAACATTTAACACTTACCCGAGAGGGAGTACAACAGAGGCTTGAGTTTTCATTAAGTGAAAAACCTTAAGGTTTCCCTTTCTACCACCTTGATTTCCAGCCTGGCAGCCTAACTTCATTGTAGTGGATTGAAAGGTGAAAGTATAAAAGACAAAAGAAAAAGCTTCTAAGCAAACAAATATAGATGAATCATCTGCCCTTAAATGATATGAGCAACTTTACCGAAGCTATGGATGCCTAGCTTGCAGTAGAGCTATGTTCAGCGGAAATCAGAGAGATATCCTTGTTGGCACTATGGATGCCTACCTGGCAGCAAGGCTCTATCCTTGTTGGCTATGAGGGATGAACCCAATTACATAGCTCAATGAAAATGCAACTTCTACTTTATTCATCCTTGGGAAGATATGGAGAACAAATTATGATGCTCACACCAAAATGATTAAGAGTTTTGTGCACTACGGCATGACATTCCACCTTAATAAGGGTTCCTAGTAAAAGGAAATCTTTATCTTTGCGAAGCTTTTCTAAAATCTCCTTTCATAAGTCTGAGTAACGAATGCATAAATTTTATCCTCTCTTCTTGGGTAGCAATTTGTTGTGGTTGTCCACAACACGCACCATGTTGATCGTGCTAAAAAAAGGGACCCCGTTGTTTCATCAACCCGCTGAGAGCTCAAGGAAGTTCACAACCAATAGCGCATTTCCGTACTCACCTAAGCTAATTCACTCCCACGAAGAAATGCACTTTCAACTAAGACATTTTCGATGCCTAAGCAAGCCATGCTATATTGCAACCCCTTCAACCTTTATATCCTGCTTCCAAATCCACCATGTGTCTCCTCCGTGCACGTTCTATAGGGACCGGGTGATCGTGACATCAAAATCCCCATTGTCAAGCCTCATGTCTCCTTTTCATGAAGTTTAAACCTGATGCTCCAATTCAGCTCTCACTTGTGCTTTAATTACCACACTTATTGATGGTTAGCCCCGCAAATGTTGTGAGGCATGGAAGCAAGCCGCGATGACATCCGTAAAGGCCATGTCAGTCTATTTCAAGCTAAAGTCATTACTGCAAAATTCTGTTTACCTGGATCCTCTCTGGGTGCATCTATTTGTTTTAAAATTGAGATTATTTTGATGTTAACAATTGTTTGAGCTTGCGCAAGAACATGTATTGAACTCGCATAGTTTTAGCCCAAGGTAAATCATAATGATATTCTAATGGTTTAAATGTTTTTCTCTATAGGTAGCAGTATGTGCAATTTGTATCGTATTGGCATGAAGTGAAGAGTGAAGCATCAAGCTTCTCATCTTGGGTCTACTACAATCTCATGCAAGCATCTCGTGGGGGTTACCAATGTGGCTTGCGTGTCTGTGCACCATAGATTTTGGGCTTATCCTCCGCAAGCAGAGGTCCCCATGGAGTGGCCAAAGCTATAGATTTAATCTACCCGCAATAAGGATCGAAGCCAAATAACTATTTCTTTTAAGGTTTCACCATATTATTTCTAAGCTTTATTGTTTCATTCTTTTGGGGGGCTTTGTGCCTTAGGCTCACAAGCATTCTTCATTCTTTAGAAGTAGAGGGTAAAGCGAAGCAAGCCACTTGGCAGCATGGCACAATTTCTCTAAGATCTGCAGGTGGTTTTCTCCATTGTTGTGCACAAACGCGACACATGGCAGTCTCCAACAACTCAGCAAAGACAGCAAGCCTGGACTATTTCCTTCAAAGGCAACCTCCGCATTCGCCACGTGTTGGCCTAGAGCACTTTCAAGGCGCAATCTATAAGCAAGGTCTCTTCCTAATGTGCCAGCACTCCACATGTCGGCCTTCTCTTTTCAAAGGTTGGGAGGTGGTTCATAATGCCACATGACTTCACCACACACGCCTAAGCAATATTTAAGAACGGAAGCCCATGGAGGTGTGTGTTAGCTCTTTTCAAAAAAAAAGAAGCCCCCATGTATGCCACATGTCCGATCTATCAACTCCAAAGCCGAAGACAATTACAAGCTTATCCTCAAGTAGTTTCAACAGAGGGAGTGGGTGGTATAGGTGGCAACGGCTCTTTGTGCGTGGAAGGGAAATACTGATGTAAAAATCATTCACCACGAATAGTTACAATGACCATCATCATGGTGCACACACGTGGCAGAAGTGGGTGATACAAGTGGCTACAACTCTATGCGCGTGGAAGGGAAATAAGGATGCAAAGATCATTTACTACAAATACTTACAACGGCCATCATCATGGTGTGCGCAAGCGGAGGATCGTGGGGATCCTTTTCTATTAGGCCGCTTTTTGATTGGTTGGCACACTTTACTTGAAACTTAGAAATTATCAGCAACAGCAACAACTCCATTCTAGAGATCGTAGCATTGTATATGGTTCTTAACAAAAGTTAATATGTCAGACCATGCCGCATTGGCTTTTGCTGAATGTTCTTACAGTTCTATAACTCTTTCATTTATTTTTCTCTATATCATTTGGTGAATGAAGTTTTATGTTCCCTAGCTTCTAACTTTCAGCATAATAGATAGATTGTCGAATCATGTCTTATACTGTTTTCATTGTCTGTGAAGGTTATGATCTGAAAATGCATAATGCTTAATAGTGATTTGAACTTAAAGCGTTGTAAAAGCTATGCATTCTGGCGCTTCGCCTTAGTTTAGGTTTATTTTCATTCTTATTTCTAACCCTTTCCCTCCCCCAGAAAACAAAGAATCTAAAATCCCAGAGGTCGTTCAGGGAAGCGCATTTTGCCCCCCAGTTGCTGAACTTCCCATAAGGTTGTTTCTCATAAGTGCAAACTTTTGAGATCAACAGTAGCATTAGAACAGGATACGTAAACATTTTAAAATAGTCAAAAGATCTTTATTTCATAAAAGTTTTTGTTGTAACTTTCCCAACAGAAAAGTAAGAAAAATTCAGAAGAAGCCCAAGAATCCAATAAGTGTAATCAAACTCCATCATTAGCAGTTGCATCTTCCCAGCAATCTGGTCAATGGGAAAAAAGATCTGTCAGCTTTATGTTGTGACTGCAAAATGTCATGGAATAGTCAGAATGTGAACTGTTTGACATGAAACCGTCCATTATGTAGCAATGTTATGTAATGGTTGTAGGACATGCAATTCAAGGCCAAAGTGAGAATACCATACATTTTTCCAATTAATATGAAGGATGGGGGGATAAGGTGGGTGACACATGTGGAGTTGGACACAGGGTGCCAAGCATGGAGAATGTACTAATTTCCAGCCTCCATAGTAAGAAATTGGCAATTGCATCCAGGATGTTAAAACACCCCCATTGAAACTTCAAAAGGAGCCAATCAACATCAGGACAAAGTTGCAAGAGCTCAGTCGGGGGGTAGTATGTTCCCCCAGGGTAGGAGTGTTGTATGAGTGGGTAGTCTCCTGGTTGGGAGTGTTGGAGTTAGGTTCGACGGTCACATCTCGATCTAAAAGTGTACAAATTTTGTCTCTATTTAAATAATATTGCAGGAACTAGTTTCATTCCCAGTCTGATTGTATCACTTTTGTCCCTATTTTTAATGACATATTGCAGCACTAGCTTCATGCCTTTATTTGGCTCATATTCTAGCTTTCCTCTACTGCATGGCAATGGCAATGTTGCACAGAATCCAAGAAGTCGTACAGGTTAGTGTCAAGGTCATTGCAGAATAACGTTGGGGATTTGAGTACACAAAATCTGCTTTATTAGCTTATTCTAAATCTACCAGTTGCATATCCAGGGATTGGTTTGATGTAGTGGTTCTATTTTGTGTTGTATTCCTCAGTGCTAGTTAACCAATTTTGTGGGCAATCTTGCTATTTTCTAAAAAAATCAATGTACTATACCTCAAGCATTAATTAGTGACTTTTATTTCACTATTGCTTGAGCGTTGTGTGGGATTACTAAATACCTCCATTGATACAACAAGAATATCTCTTAACAATTAGAAAAATATATCTTAATCTTTCTTACACTTTCAAATCCTTTTCAAAAATTAACTTCGTGAAGATGTCACAGCCTCTCTTGTTTTAGATTTTGGTATCTATAAAGCACCATAAAGAGCAATCTAAAAAAAACTTCGACAAGCAATCATCCATAATGAGCTCAGATTAGATGTTGAACAAAAACTTTACGCTGGACTATGGTCCTCACATCACATAATAACCTTCACACTAACACAAGAGCAGTTCAAAGTGGAAAGGATTGAATGGATAGATCTTTGAAGCTATCAGAAACATTGTTGGCAAGTGTGCATTGCAGGCATTGCAGGCAAGGAAAGCATTCTTTATCATATGAATCTGCATGACATACCTTCTTGCATTGATGCCCACACCCTTCAATCTTCTTTGTGCATTTCATCAAGCAATTAAAATTTTCATGCCCTCCATAATGGCACTTCTTTGGACATCTGTGCCCACAAATTAACTTTTCCTTGCATTTCTTATTGCAAAAGACTTTTCGCCCATCATTATACTCTCTTATGTCCTCCGCTCTATAAATAACAAGTTCAGAACTATCTGAATGATTTGGACAGCACAGCGCTAATCCCTTTCCTACACAGCCATTGTTTGTGAAATGTTGTATAATATCCCTCCAATCATCTGAATTATCTGACAAAAGCTTGGCATTGCCAAACATATAAAAGCCAATTCTGGCTCTTGAAAGTGCAACACATATCCTGTTGGGATTCCTTAGAAATCCTATAGATTGTGGGGTCTTCTCAGATGTATTTGAACAATTAGAATTGATGTTTCTGACTAAGGATAGCAATACTATATTGCTCTCTTCTCCCTGGAATTCGTCAACACTTCTTACTCTGGGTACAAACTCATCAGGATTTACTATGTTCTTAGTGGAAATCCAATCGGAACTCCCTGGTAAATGGTAATAATTGCTTATTTTTTCTGTGATTTGCTCAGTCTGGTATCTATACATGCTCAAAATAGTAATATCATGTGGGCTATAACCACAACAATTGGTTAAATAAATGCAAAATTGAACTACCATGTCAGCTTCAAAAGAATTAGACCTGCTTCCTAATAGAGGGGGGTCCTCAGGGTTCTGATGATCCATGAAGAACACATTTTTCTTAACACCTTTAACATCTTGGAAGTCATGAACAGATTGATGATCTCTTAGCATAGGATAAAACCTTAAAACCAGAGGTGCAGAAATTGCAGGCCTCATCCTCCGCTGCACCTCCAGTGTTTTGTATTCTATTTCACCTTTAACAAGCCTCTCAAACATTGACACATCCAGGTTGTTTCTGTCAGCAAGCCTTGAGGATGCCACAGATGGCCTAAGCTGCATATGATCACCTATAAGAATCAGGTGTTTAATGCCAGGGTTTAAGCATCCAAGAATTTGGCCCTCTAAAACCTCTGCAGCTTCTTCCACCACAATAATCTCAGATTTCAAAGATGTCAATAATTCATAATTTCTTGCTGCAAAGGTGGTAGTCATCCCTACCACATTTACTTGGCTAAGCAAATACGTCTGACTGTTTCTTTTCGCTTCCTGCAATTTGCTACATGCATCCAAATATTCACTTTGCAAACTTGACCATTCCTCCTCCCCGAACATGTCACCGTTCATGTCTCCATTCAAGGCTTTCTCTACAACTTGTGCCAATTTATTTGTTTTTCGTGTTGCTCTGTATACCGCTTGACGGAAATAATTTGGGAGGATTACTGAACTGTTACTCTTCTTCTTCCTCCTCTTCAAGAGATGCTGCAGAGTAAGTTTCCCTAGAATTTTGCTTTGAGTTCTAGATCCCATTCTCACTAGGTTTTGCTCATAGGCATATATTCCCTCCAAGAACTGATCCAGAGCTCTATTAGTGTAACAAACTACAAGAATTGGAGGGGAAGTGATGATGTGAAGCAAGGACTTGACAATGAGAAGCCCTGTAAATGTTTTCCCAGTCCCCGGAGGACCTTGAATAATGGCCAATTTCTTAGTGAGCCCTAGCTTGATGGCTGCTTCCTGGCTATCATCAAGAGAAGGGCACTTGCAAATCCTCTTCCAATCAATACTAAATTTTTCTTCATGCAAACTAGACTTAAGATAAACTAACTCTTTTTTGAAAAAAATGTCCTCCATCTCTGGCCTCTGTAGAACCTTGAGGGCATGTATATAGGCCTCATAATAGGCTTTGGTGGACTCAAACATGGAATACGTAGTTTTTGTTTGCAGGTTAAGCTCATGTCCCTCCACTTGTCTGAGACCCAAAATTTTAGACCCAAGTTTATCCCTATTACAAACTGTAGCCCAAAAGAAAGTAAGGAATCCATCCTGAGAAATGCAGAGCAAAGAATTGTTCATTAAAAGCTTAGAATTATCCCAGTCCACAAAACAATCTATTTCGAAAGAAACGCCGTATTCAATGCCCTCTCTCCCTGCCTTCATGCCTAGATATTCCACATTCCTATATACTTGGAAAGGAGTGGACCCATTGTTCTCCTTATAACCTCTTTCATCGTCATATTTTCTCTTTGATGCCCATTGATAACTTCTCCTCAGCTCCTTCACAGCTTTTCTGTAAAGCTCGAGCAAATCCTCTCTGAGAAGTCTGAAGTGGGTGTCGAAATATGAAAATGTGTCTTTATATGCCTCTCCCACTTTGTTCTTAGGAATGTAATATTCCAAGCCTTCCTCATCTAACAGCTCTTCGGCGGGTGGTATGATCTGGGTAAGTCTGAAACTCTTCACCTACAGGGTTACAGTTACACTTTATTAATTATCCCTTCTCATCAGCCACATCTATTTACAATCACAATGATCTAAAACCCAACACCAGACATCATTAAAATTTGAATCAGATTCTTTGCATAGAATTAAAATTTGCTACAATTCGCTATAGAAACAACACATAAGTATGCTACAATTCGCTAAAGAAACAACACATGATGAGAAGATTTTGGGTATTTTACACAATCACTGACATACCATTTTAGAGAAACCCCAATGCACTATCCGCCAGCTTTAGACATAAAGTTGAAGGTTCTGTTAAATACAGAAAATGAGCTGGGACAAACGCATTAGATTAGATTAGAATATGAGTTACCCAAACCAAAAGTAAAGAATAAATCGATGATGGGAATCCTCGTACCTTCAAATCATGCAAGATGACTGACTGAGAATTAATTCATAGCTGGCTTTAAACAGTTTCCTTGATGGGATAGGGCACATACATTATGAAACCAAATACTCCTCCTGGAAGAACTTCTGATTTTTTATATTGCGTACGAGCTGGCACCAGGCAGAGAGTAAGATTCTTTCTTTAGTTCATTATTTTAAATTCTTTTAAAATAAATTTTATGTTGTAGAAGAAATAAAAAAACTTTAATATAATTATATTATAATAATATTTCAATAATAATTACAATATAATGTAATAAAGTAATAATGATTCAATATTAATTATAATATAATAATTTTTTAAGTAAAATAATGAGCACATAATATATTTTCCATTTTTTACCTTAATTTTTCACAATATAGAAATATGTATATTTAATTTAAGATTTGATAAAAAGTGTTGTGTTGGAGATATCGATCTACCTTATGATGGAAATAGTTCTTGGGAATATTGATGTTGGGATCTTCATACATCACTTTGTCTTTCACTTGTACATAATTTGCATCTCTTTTTAAGAGACGAGTTTTGTCCTCGTAGAGTTTTCTCGCATGGTCTAGTTGAAAAGACCCATTCCATATAGCAATTTTCGTAATAGTCTTACATCATTTGCATAATAATTTTTCTTCCAAAATTGCACTTAAGAGGAAGTGTTAGTGTAAACATCATTTACACATTAAGCTTACTTAGGCTTAGTTGTCATAAGTTCTTTTTGTAACTTATCATTTAATGTTGTACATAGGATCATGTTGATTATTCTAGGTGGCATTCAAGAAAATAGATCATAGCTCAATATGCAATATTCAAGATTTAAGCATTAATTATTTGCAAAGTGCATTTAATGTTTGCATTAAGGGTAGTTGTAATTCTACGTAATGAGCTTGCCTATATAAGCACAATTCATTTGTACATTGTAACATATCAATTTCATATATCATTGAGTAATTCAATCTCACTCTTCATGCAAGCTCATGTTCAAACATTATCTTATAGAAAGGCATCTTTCTTGGTTGATCATTTCAAGTCTACAACATCATGATGGGTTCTTTATGTTAAAATAAATACACTTTGCACGTTAAACTTACTTAGGCTTAGTTGGAATATGCTAGTTGTCATAAAATTACTTTATAACTTGTCATTTGATATTGTACATATGATCAAATTAGTTATTCTAGGTGGCAGTCTAGAAGATAGATGATAGCTCCTTATTTAATATTTGCTTCCTACATTTATTATTTGCATAGTGCATTTGATATTTATATCAAGAGTAGTTGTAATCCTAGCTCATCTCCTTGGCCATATAAGCAAGGCTCATTTGTATATTGTAACATATCAATTCCATATATCATTGAGTATTTCAATCTCATTGTTAAAGCAAGCTCGTGCTGCAACATTCTCTTGTAAGCGATATCGTTCTTGGTTGATCCTTTGAATTTTGCAACATCGTGATGGGTTCTTTATCATTCCAACATGGTATCAAAGCTTTGGCTTAGTAAATCCCTTCTCATATCCGAGAACAAATGAGCTCCCCATTAATTCCAAGACACTGGAGAAAGTCATAATTAGCTTTTTATTTTACTCAAATTTGACATTTTTTGCCAAAATTTCAAGGTTTTCAAGAAGGGCTAGTCTTGGAGGTAGCTGATAATCTAGAGCAGATTGGGCCAAATCCGACCCTACCATTGCATCCAATAGGTCTGAAAACCCCAGAATCACTTGTCAAAACATCATTTTTTAACACTTCATTCCAGAGGCCATAGATATTTTTAGCATACCCAGTTGCATAGTACGACCATGTCAGGTCATATCATACGATCAGTACAGATGCGTAAAAAAAAAAGCCTCCCTAGTTATATTTCATCACTTTGGATGATATATTTTTGCCTATTTGGCATCACTTTTTGCAAAAAAAAATGCCCTATCCAGGCTTATTTGGCAAAAATTTCATTTTTTATCAAGCATATGTTGGTCTCTAAAAATTTGATCTTCTCGGAACATGTAGCCTATCCGGCCTATCTACTATGACGTATGTTTTCGTTTGTGGCATTTAATTTTTTGTAATGGTGCATCCACCTAATACAAAAATCTCAAAGATTTCGTAATCTAAACAAATAATGATACGTCAAAGATAATTTTTATGGAGTTTTTCTCACAAGAGAAATTATACATCATGAATATACATTAATTTACATCATATGAATGATAAAGCGATATTATGAACCATTCCATCTCCTTAAGTTGTGGACTGAGCTCTCCATATACTATTTTTGAGATGAGAAAGGGGTCCAAACACTTTTTCCGCCCAACCAAGAAGCATTACCTTCCCTAGCGCTAAACATGAAAGGTTGAGCACCTGACCCTGCACAAGGTGCCTAGTACATTGGAACTAGCAAGTGGGATGGAATCTGGTGCAAGATTGTGCCTTATCTAACATTTCACTTACAACAATGTAGCATCTACACAATGGTATGGCAAAGAGTAAAACAAAATACATTCACCTAGTATCAAATGAATGAAAATATTGCTTTAGCCAAAGCATTATTTTTCCAACTAACTGGCAGGTAGGTGAAATAAAACTACTTATCCTTCCCTGTTACCCCATATTCAACACCCGCCCATAACATACAAACACTCAAGAATAGCAAGAAGAATAACACATCCCACCCCATTTTTTCATTTCTAAAGCAAAAATAAAAACCACCCTTCCTAACCCGGTTAAAACAATTTGCAAAATTTACTACCACGCTATAATACATGGTGTTTTAAAACTTTATACCAAAAAGTTTCAATGTTCTCAAATTTCAACTATGATAATGAAACATCAACATTTTCTATAAAATATATGCAAGTATCCAAAGAGAAATATATTTATCCCAACAAAAATAATAAATAAATAAACAAGCCTCATGTAGTGGTGAGTACTTGCCTTTATAGTACTATGACAATAATAAACATATAAAATTTAAATTTTAAAATATATAATTATAATATTTTTTTGTAATTATAATTCTAATTTGAATGAATTTATTATATTTGATTAGGTATATTTTAATCAATTTTATAATTATAGAATTGTAATTTGAATTTAATTTATATAATTATAATTATAATTATAATAATAAATAACTTTATTTTTTAACTATAATTATTTAGGTAATAAACAATTTATAATTTAATTTGTAAACGTTATAAAAAAATAAAAATAGAATATCAATATAATAAATAATTACGCTATAGGCGTTTTCATATGAGAAAGATCAGGCTAATATTTGCATCTAAGAGTGGAAAATCATGGTGATAGAATGACTACCATTGAACCATTTTGAACCATAGATCCATTTTTACCTTTCAATGTAAGTTTTATTGCCCAATGTACTACATTTTTCTGACATGATTTAAAAATAATTCATTTGTTTATTCCTATTGCACTTTAAGGTATGGAGGGTTTGTGACGAAATTAAGACCTTTCCGCACTGGCGGCATAGTGAATGTAAAAAGAGTGGAGGAAACCTTAAAAAATTAACAAAAATAGAAGTATAAATGGTTGAATATAATGAATTAGTTAGATTGAATCGTTTCTCTACATTGTTTTAAATTGTGATTTTGTTTGAAAATTGTAAATTGTTTTTAAAATTTTTTTGAAAAAAAAATTTAAGGTGTTTATGAATCAATTAAATATGAACTAATTTCTTGAGAATAAACTACATTATATATTTTATTTTTTAATCTAATAAAATTAATAAAATTTACCATTCAGGAGCAGCAGAGAACATATGGCTTTGTAAATAAGAATTAAAAATACAAACTCCCAAAAATATATAATATTAAAGAAGGAAAGACAAACTATTCAAATAAAAGCCTTTGATTTTAATTTTTTTTCCACTCATGTTTTTATGCTATTTGCTATACTACATTATTATGAAAAAATTATGTGAGATATTAATTTCTAATAATATATTTTAATTTTCAAAAAATAAGTTCAATGTTTGATTTTTTTTTTATAAATATTTTTGGTTTATTTTAATAATCGTATTATAATATATAATTAAGTTATTTAAAGGTATATACTATATAAAGTTTTTAATAATACTAATAATTAACTTTTAAAAATATATATATTGATAAATAGCAGTAAGTTTTTAATAAATTATTTAGATTTAATAATTGTATATTTAAAAAAATTAATAATAAATTATATGTCTAAATTTTTTGTAAAATTGAATTATTGTATATTTTACTATATATTATATTATAACATATGTTTTTAAAAATATATATTAATTATTAGTGTTCATATATATATAGATTGGAATAAATACCTAAACTATGAAGAACAATTTATCGTTTTAATACGTTATATTGCAATAATATTTTGGGCAAGAATGTGTAAGAATATTTTTGGGTATGATGGAAAATATGCTTATAGATTCTTAAGGAAATATTCTTGCAATATTATGATAGATTGTGGAAATTTGTAAGTAAATTTTAATATAAGTTAAATAAAAATATATAAGTACTTTTATGCATTTTTATAATCTATATATTAGGGCACCAATCCAAGTCACACGTTTTGTTCCAACACTTCATTTAACAAAATATTAAGATATCTCTTTTCTTATTAATAAATAATTTAACAATTATTTCAAATATTTTAGTTAAATAATTATTAATTCAAATTAGACAATTAGAACTAAAAATTTCAAGTTTAGAAAAAGGACATAGAAAATTATATTTGTAGTCAACTGAGCCAAATTCATATTTAAAAAGATAGAGATATACAGAGATGGAGATGGATAGAGAGTGATATAAAGAGATAAAGAGAGGTATAGAGCTAGAGAGA
>MU225717.1:614263-651159 GCA_018584345.1 Thuja plicata
CCAAGTTTTATGAAGCATTTTCCAAGAACATCAAGCTTGGAATTCATGAGGGCAGCCAAAACAGGACTAAATTGGCTTATCTGCTAAGGCACCATTCCACAAAGAGTGGTGATGAGATGACCAGTCTGAAAGACTATGTGACCAGAATGAAAGAGGGGTAGAAGGACATCTATTGCATTACTAGTGAGAGCAAGAAAGATGTAGACAATTCCCCATTCTTCAAGAGGCTGAAGAAGAAAGGTTATGAAGTTTTGTTCATGGTGGATGTCATCGATGAATATGCGATGCGATAGCTGAAGGAATACGATGGGAAGAAATTGGTCTCTGCCACCAAAGAAGGGCTCAAATTGGAGGAAACAGAGGAAGAAAAGAAGAAAAAGGAAGAAAAGAATGCATTTAAGAGCCAATGCAAGGTTATAAAGGAGCTATTTGGCGACAAGGTAGAGAAGGTAGCAGTTTTTGACAAGGTTGTGGATTCGTTGTGTGTGCTTGTGACAGGGGAGTATGCGTGGACTGCAAACATGGAGCGTATAATGAGAGCGCTGACTCTGCAGAACAACAACATGTCGAGCTACATGTCCAACAAGAAAACCATGGAAATCAATCCAGACAATCCCATCATGGAGGAGTTGTGGAAGAGAGCAGAGGCATATAAGAATGACAAATCTGTGAAGGACCTAGTTCTTCTCATCTATGAAACCACTTTGTTGACCTTTGGATTCAGCCTTGATGATCATAATACCTTTGCTTCCAGAATTCACAGGATGCTGAAGCTGGGTCTCAACATGATGAGGATCTCACTGCAGAGCTGGATTCTGACATGTCGCCTCTTGAAGAAGCTGCTGTGCAGGTGGAGAGCAAGATGGAAGAGGTGGATGTGAATTATTTTGCCTCTAAAATATTGTAGCCTCCTGGAATGACCGTCACTAGTCTACGGAGGTATTTATTTCTTCTTCCATCAAGGATAAACGTTCATCCAAAGCATTAGGGATAGAGGAATTTTGACAGATATAATACAAATACCACCATTACCGTATGCAAAATTTGCAAAGGAAGATAAGGCATTGGAATGTTTTAGTAATAAAATGATTTTAAATATTATGAAATAATAAAAAGTAAAATTAATTTTAAAGTTAATAATATGTTATTTATATTATGATAATTTGTATTTTGTATAATGTATTACATATTTTAAATTAATTTAATATCTATTATTATCAAAGGTATAATATCATTTTTATAATTTCGAATGTGTTGACATTTGTAGAAGAAACAATCTCACCCTCTACAAATTAATAGATTTTCATTTAATAGTAAATGCTAAGTATTTTTAATTACATTTTGAAAGGGAAACATAGAAAGGGAGAGATAGAGTGGAAGAGATCAAAAGATATATAGATGGTATAAGGAGATCTAGAGAGGATGAGAGGAAGTGACAAAGAAAGAGACAAATACTTAAATGACATTTTCATAACTCTACAGCGTTCCCATTACACACTAAGGTGCGATTGCTAGTTACGAATTAAATTGAGGTTTACCCATTTAAAGCAGTAGTTGAAACACTTTGTTGGTGATGCTGCCACCAAGGTTCAAATCTCACTAGATAATTTGCTTTGGATTTGAATCGGATCCAAAAAAACAAAAATTTAAGAATTAAAATATACTTTTTTTATGGGTGAATTTATATTTTATTAATAATTTAGATATGAAATTACAATAGTTCAGAATAGCAAAAATTAGCAGTTCAGGCCCTACGACATCTACAGAATAACCACCACACCATTGTCTCTCCAAAACCACCTAAAGCCACTCCCCATGTGTATACAGTATTTTGACATAAACCACCTCAGAAAAACAAAATACCCCCCATATCCACACAGAATACAACCAAAAGGAGCATTATCGCTCGGCATCGATACCAACCAGGGTATTCACCCTTCACGAAACAGTTCAAAATATGACAAGCAAGCATAAACAAAAAGATTGGGAAATTCACACTCGGGGGAAAGGCAAGCCGACATCAACTTGGGTTGCACCTTCATGATCACCACGATCCTGCCTTGCATTGCCTCTCTTCCATCGCCTTCTGCCAGGAATACTACCTCGTCCCTCGCACATGTTGCCTTCCTCTGCTGCCCCGCTCTGGCCCACGACCGCCCTTTCTCCCGCTCTGTCTTCTCGCCACCTTTAACCTTCCTCATTATTTTGCCCTCCATCATTACCAGGTTTCAAAACCGTCTAATAATTTGCAAGTTTAAACTTGAGGACCGATTTATCAAATTCCTCCCTGCTCTGCCCTGAAGTGAGGAATTTTTTCCCAGTCCATTGTGTAATCGCAGATTATCCTCCATGTCTTCTAAGCATTCATCTTCCTCGCATGTCTATTCACCCTCGCCCGCCATAGACTGAAAGGTTGAATATTTGGTGGGTATCCAGGGACATGTACCCAATCTCCTTTGTCAGTGTTGAAACCCCAACTGGGCACCATGTATTGCAGCAAAGCATCGAGGCCCTGCCTCCATTCTTCCCTCACACATCTACACACCACCCTGCTTACTTCATCAACCTTGTTGAATTCAAGTCCCCATGCACAAAACATGGAGGAGATATCTATATTGGAGCAGAATTTGTAAGTTGCAATCAAACAATCGAATTAAAATATAATATTATTATAATATAATGTATTCTTTAATTATTGATGATTTAATGTAAAAGGAATTTGTTAAGAATATGATATATTTTAAATACATTTGTAGTAAATTATAACATGAAAAATTTATATTTATATTTTTAATGATTTGGTATATCATTCTCACACACATTAAATTTATTAAATAATAAATTATAATATAATAATATTATATGTTTTTGTATTAATTATAAGGGTTTCAAAAAATACAATTTAGACAAGTACGAGGCCGGGCCTCACAGAGTCACCAAAAAGGTACGAGGCAGGGCCTCACCGAGAAGAGTTCAATAGAGAGTATTTAACATATACAAGACATTATAAGGGACAGTAGCAAAATAAAAGAGCAGTTCAGATTATAGCAGGATGCCATCAATGGCATCAATCCAGGTCGTCCACCCCTTCTCCCCCTCCATCCAAACAACCTTATTCCTCTCCTAAATCTGTCTCAGCATAGCCAGCAACTCTTTTTTTGTGTTTTTGTTCTTTCTGACTTCTTGGTTCAGTTTGTTCAGGGTCTTCTCAAAAGCTTTTATATCATCAATGTTTTTCCTCCACTCATAACCATGCTGCATCTCATAGACAAAGAAGGTGGCGTGACCAGTCTTCAGGAACCTCTTGAGCTTGTCCTTATCAATCAGCATCGTGGTATGAACCTGCAAAAAGATTTTAAAATAAGTGAGTTTTCGGAAATACTCAGTAAGGGACCTGGGGTTATCCTGATACCTTTCCTCGTTTCTGCACTTCCAGAGCTGCCACAAGATGTTAGAAGAAAGAATGTACCAGAATATATTAGTATCTTTCTTAATCCCGTAAATATGTCCAGTCACAATATTCATAATAGTATAATCAAGTGGATAAGAGATATCAAACATTTGCCAAATCATTCTGGCAAAAATACAATCGAAGAAAATATGCCTACATGTTTCAGGCATCTTACAGAATTTACAATATTCAGTTTTTGCTTCCAAGTTTCTGACAGGGAGTCTGTTCAGCAATAACAGCCATCTAAAATACTTGATTTTAGGTTCAATGGGTCCCTTCCAAAGGAAATTGAGGAGTTTCTTCCAGGAGGAGTTATCAAGGGAGGTATACCAAAGATCATTAATATGTTCAATAATGGATTCATTGTGATTAATGACATTATATATGTTTTTAGCCTTAAGTTTGCTAAAAATGTTACCATCAAGCCATTTGCACTGAAGGACCCTATTGGAGTCCACATAGCAGGTCAAGGGGAGATCTTTGGTTGCTTTAATAATCATATTGTAGGTTTTTTTTTGCGAGTCAGGAATGTTGAACTTATCTTTAAGATCATTCCAAGGTATAAGTTGATTGTGTTCAAAAAGGTCAACCAATTGGGATATCCCTTTATTATTCCAATATCTAGCAGAGCAGCCTTGTGAGAGGGCTATGGGTTTACCAGAGAGCTGCAAATTCCACCATATAGATCTTTCACCATATAGAGTTTGACTATCATGGTAATCCTTATTAGTAACAAACTTCCTAACCTGTTCCCAAGCTTTCCAGATGGAGCAGAAGACCGCAGAGCCTTGGACCTTAATGGGAAAGTTCCCCATGATAAGATCAGCGAGGGGCAGGCCTTTCCAAGATTTAGCATGCTTAGGGAAACCTTTCTCTATTTTATTTCTAATGAGGATTTTCCATGGGGAATCACCCTCCATAGAGTGGAAGATCCATTTGGCGGCAAGTGCAACCCCTTGAGTCCTAAGATCCTTCAATCCCAACCCCCCAAGGAGGTTGTCCATATGACACCATTGCCACTTAACAGCATGAAGTTTTTTTGCTCCTCTGCCATCAGACCATAGGAATTTCCTAATAGTCTTCTGGATTTCAAAGATCTGATAATTATTGAACATCTAGGCCGAAGAGTAGTACATATTGTAAGAAGAGAGAATCTTCTGGCAAACTTGAACTCTGCCAGCAAGAGAAAGGGATCGATTATGCCACTTATTAAGCTTGATGTTAATTTTGTCTTTGATCCAATTCCACATAGCCTTAAGAGAGGGGTCAACAGAAAAGGGAATGCCAAGGTACCTAACAACCAACTGGGCACCCCCCCATTGATACTGGAACCTATTGCTCCAGTCAGGAGGCACCTCATCCCACCCAAGACATATAGATTTTGAATGGGAGATCTTTGCTCCGGATATTGTACAGAACAGATTAAGTTTGTTTTGGAGAGCTTCAAAATTGTTGTCACGGGCCTCAAAAAAAATAGTCGTTTCATCAACAAACTGACTGGTGATGAGCTCCTCATTATTAGGGAGCAGGATACCTTTAACAGCAGGGGACATAGAGTGATCCCTAAGTATATAATGGAATGCCTCTGATGAAATCACGAAGAGGGCCGGGGCCAGAGGGCAGCCCTGTTTGATGGACCTACCAAGAGGGAAGGCATCAGATAGGGATCTGTTGATATCGATCTGGGCAAAGACGTCTTTCAACATCATTTTAACAAGATCACAAAACCTGCTGGGAAACCCAAAAGCTTCGAGGGTCATGGTGATGAAATTTCATTCCACTCGATCATATGCTTTCTCGAAGTCTAATAATAACATGGCACAGTTTTGCTGGGAGTGCTTCGCCCAATGCATAGCTTCCCAGCTAGTTATCACGTTCTCTAATATATATCTTCCCTTAATGAATCCGGTCTGAGTTGATCCAATAAGTTTGGGAAGAATATCCTGAAGCCTCGGAGCAAGGATTTTTGCTAAAATTTTATAAGATACATTCAGAAGAGTAATCGGCCTCCAGTTTTTAATAAGAGCTTTATCACCCTCTTTGGGGATGAGTTTGATGATACCCCTATTGATGTTCATGCCCAATGATCCTCTATCTAAAGCCCCCGAGTATACATTAAGAAGTTCATGACAGATCCAACCAATGTTGGCCTTATAGAATTCTGCAGGCAGGCCATCGGGCCCGGGGGCCTTGTCATTTTGCAAAGAGAGGATGGCCTTCTCGATTTCCCCCAAGGTAATCTCGGCAGAAAGGAGAGCAACATCCTGTTCAGTGATTTTTTTGGGAATAAGGGAAAGACATTGTTTCCTGATGTTATTAGCTTCCTCAGAGTCCTCAGATGTAAAGAGATTCTGGTAGTATTTTGCAAAGGCATCCTTTATCATATCAGGGTTGGTGATGTTCTGATTATTAATGACAATTCTATCAATAGATTCATTAGTCTGTTTATGCTTCAAAAGATTGAAGAAGAATTTTGATCCCCTGTCTCCAAATTGTAGCCAATTGGCCCGAGACCTAATTTTTGCACCACGAGTTTTGGTCTGAAGATGCCGGCTAAGAGCATCCTTAGCATAAATGACCTGGGCAGTAAGATTTCAGTTAGAGGGGTTGTCTTGAATGCGGGCTTCAGTAGTCTAAAGATTAGAAGAAAGGGTTCTTTCAATGCGTCTATAGTCCTTGGCTTTTTTTTGGCCAATGGTTTTAAGGAAGTTCTGCCAGGTATTAACATTTAGGTCCCATTTTTCAATATAATTGAGGTAAGGATAATGGATTTTATTAATCAAACTAATGATATTAACAGCGGCCAAGATATCTTCATCTTTCAGCAAACTCGTATTTAATATGAATTTAGCATCAGAAGTCCTACAATGAGCCGGGGAGCTGTTGATAATAAAACAGGTCTTAATGGGGTGATGATCAGAAAGAGTGGTAGATGTAACTAAAATAGAGTTCCCACATTTATCTGGGAGGATAGAGAAAAAGTTCTTGTTGGCATAAAATCTATCCAACCTTGAGTAGATTATGTTATCTCCTTGCTGAAAATTGCACCATGTGTGCCATATCCCAGGAGAGAGATCCTTATTTCCAGCAAGAGGGTCATATAATAGTTTGTTTTTTTTCATTCCATCCCAGTGAAATTTTTCCCTATCTTTCCAGATAAAGGGCAGGCCCCCCTCCTTATCTACCTGAGATTCGATCATATTAAAATCCCCCCCCACAATCCAAGGTAAGTCTGGGAGACCATCAATCCAGTCCCATAGGGTAACTCTTTCTTTCCAGTCATTAGAAGCATAAACAGAGCATATACCAAAGCTGTTATTGTTATGCTTAATGGTAATCCAGACAGCACAATTACAAGGGGAGACTCCATGATCCGTAATATAATTACTCCATTTAGGGTTAACAAGAAGAGAAACCCCTCCTTTACCCCTAGAATGAAGAGTGTGGTATTTAACTGCATCCTTCCATAAATAAACCAAGTTATTATTTAGGGTGAAATCCACCGCTTTGATCTCTTGGAGCATCAAGAAGTCCAAGTTAGTGTGAGAGTCTAAATATTTTTTTATGACATATTTCCTATCCGGGGATTCAAGTCCCCTTATATTCCATGAAACACAATTCATTGAGATACAGTGGTCAGGGGAAGGCACTGCATATCCGCTCCTGGGATGGGAGTCACATTATTCGGGGAGGGATCCTCTTTCTTTTTGTTTCCAGAGTTTTTATTCTTCGACCCCACGAGTCTTCCCCATCTTTTTGAAGAGGGGAATTCTTCCATACCATCATATTCATAATCAGACTCAAACATCCCCAGTTTATCCTCTTCCATGGGCTACTTGATGCTACAAGAGACCATAGTGGGATTACAAGCAGGAATTACTTCAATAATACAATTATCTTCGATTTCCTTAAGAGCTTTATGTGGGGTTGAGGCCTTAGGAGTAATATAAGCTTTATCAGTGAGTTCACAATTTGGTGGGTACATCGAGTTGGGGCTGGTTGAGCTGGGAGGAGCATGAGGATTCAAAACAACATTCTTTTTGTTAACTTTCCTACGCAGTTTCTTGGTTATGGTTAGAAACCCATCTGAGGTACCCGCAGGGGCATCAGCGCATTGTGCTGACAGATAAGTAACAATATTGGGGATCTGAGGAGGGGCAGAGTCTGATGAAAGAGGTGTGCTTTGCGGATTGTTTTGAATATTCTGGGTAGTTGGCTGAGATGGTTGAGAGTCGGTAGCAATACTGACAGGAGGAGTATGGGGGGTGTTAGCATTTGTGGTTTTACCAGAGGAAGTATCCAATTTCCTTTTGATAATTGGACAATCCCTCCGCCGGTGTCCTTCTCTTCTACACAAAAAGCAGGCATTTAACCCACCAAGGATTTCGATGGGGCATGATATTTTTTCTCCAGCAATGTTAACATTTAGGGCTTCCGGGAAATCAGTTCCAGGTTTAATTACTATGAGGATGCGGGCATCCAGATGGGGAACCAATCTAACAGTATCATCCATTCGGATGATCCTACCCAAAGGTTCCAAGAGTTGAGGTAGAAATTGCCATAGGAAGGGAGGGATATGTTTGACCAGAATCCACCTAGGGGCGGAGAGAGCCATGATTTCATCATGGATGGCTTCAGGTGACCACGCCAGAGCGCGAAATGAAGTAGAACCAACATTCCAATACTATTTTTTAAGCACTTCGGCCTGTGATTCCTGCGAGACAAAAAAGATAACATATAGGCCCCTCTGTATTTGTCTACAAAATGAGATGTGATAACCTAATTTCAAATTCCAATAGTTGTGAAACCAGTCATCGAGGAACTTGCGTGGAGGACATTTATCTAATTCAACAGCAGAAAAGAAAATAGCGCAATTTCTAAGTCTATTCTTTTCATTCAATATTTCAACCAACATTTCTATATTTGGCATAACAGAGAGTGGGTTATCAGAAACCCCAGGGCCCTTACCGGAGTTGGACGCTCCATCAGATGTCGAGCATAGGAATCTAGCACTAGCGTCCACTGCAAAATCGGCGTTAGAAACCACCTCAGAGAATGATTTAGGTCTGGCGGGTAAGGTTTCGACTGGTCTTGGTTAGCTAGGCAAGGTAGTATTAATGCCATCAGACGGGCATTCATGGCTAACCAGAGGAGAGGTGGGTACGGGATCGGGTGAAGTGTCGAAGGCAGGATGATTATTAACTGCCATCTTAATTAACATATGCATTGGAGTAAACACACCTAGGGATTCTTCATCGCCGGGAGCCACCGGCGGTCTTCCTCTGTCGTTTGCCACCGTGGAGCCACGCAGTGCACGGAACAATCAGGGCGCAGATTCGAATATGCCGAAAACGCCAAAAAACGCAGAGCAAAGTCTTTTTTTATCAATAATATTATATGTTGATTATATATATATATATATTAGAAAATAATTTAATATTATTTTAATATTTATAATATATTTATTATTATTAATGTGTAAAACCCTATCTCTTTCAAAAATTTAGTTCATATTTCAAACAATTTTTTGAAGTTCAATTTGAAGCATTATTTTTATTATCATAAAAAGAAATATAATTTAATTATTGAATAGTTATAACCTTAATTATTACCTAATCTTTATTTTAACTTTAATGATGATGATGATTTTAAAGATAATTATAATAAATAATTATAATTTAATTATTACATAAACTTAGATTTATCGTTGTTATTTTTTATTGGTGGAAATAGTTTGTATTTTATTGATTTATAATGTAATGCTTACATAAAAAGAGATGTTTGCTTTCAAAATGGTTGTCTCAGCGCCCATCGATTATTCCTCTATTCCCGACTATAACATTAAAAAAACCACTACCCTTGTGGGCTTTAAACAACCCGACTGCGTTCATCTACAAATTTACAAAATGTCATGTTAATAGCTGAAGTTTTTTCTAATCAAGCAATTTGACTCAAAAACTACATAGTTGAATCCTGATAGCAATATCACAATTTGACTTGTTGTGGAAAAAATATCCTACTTATCAACTGATGAGCTTAAGGGGATTTATGATGAATGATTCATAAGGCACAACACTTGCTAAAGGTTTTGCGAATCAGGTTGCAAGAAAAGAGGGCTTAACCTTGGAGGAAACTTCATGGTTAAGTGCACTCAAGTTGGAGTAGTACTGGGATGGGTGACCTTTAGGAAAGTCCTTGTACTTCATCTCTATAAGCATCACCTAGATGCAATGAGTGCTAAGTGTTCCATTCATTCTCATGATAGGTGGGGTCTTGTGAACCACTACTCATGAAACATGGGTCAATGAGTTTAACTTACAAACTACATAGTTGAATCCTGATAGCAATATCACTTGATTTGACTTATTGTGGAAAAATATCCCACTTATCAATTGATGAGCTTAAGGGGCTTTCTAATGAATGGTTCATAAGGAACAACACTAGGTGAAGGTTTTTCAAATGGGGTTGCAAGCAAAGTGGGCATAACCATGGAGGAAACTTCATGCTTAAGCATGATTGAGCTAGAATAGTGCTGGGATGGGTGACCTCCCGAGAAGTCGTGGTGCTTCACCTCTGTGAGCATCACCTAGATGCAATGAGTGGTAAGTGTGTTAGTAATAACTAAGAGCGGGATTTAAAGATCCTTTCTATATTGAGATGCATCCCAAGGAGTATCAAAAATTTTGATCATGAATATAGCATGAGATGCTAGGTACCAGTTGACAGGCCAAGTGAGTGTTTGATCAAAGATGGTAGCATAGAGATGCCCGATATCAAGTGACAGACTAAACTTTTAAATCCTCTAACAAGGTCACACCTAACAGTGTGTTTGTAACCTTTAACAGGGTTGGCTCTTCACCGAGCTCACTTCAGAAGAGTGAAAATGTTGGGTTACCAGTCCCAAGTGGTTTTTCCCTTAACAGGGTTTCCATGTTAAAATCCATGTGTCAATGTGTTTATGAGTCATTACTTTAATGTTTTGCATTACACTTAACTTAATTGGATTGATCAGTATAATCTATATAATTTATTGTCTTTCGGTAAATTAACAGACTGCTATTCGGTAAACATACAATAGAAGGTTTTACAAAGCATTCCGAACAGTAGTAATTTGATATAAGTATTTGGTGGCATTCATCTTATAGGACTGAAGATAACTAGAGGTAGAATATTATGATACTAAGTTTTAAGGGTTGATTATTGGAATATTTCTGAGGCCATTGATTCACCCCCCCCCTCCTCTCAGTTATTACTAACAATTGGTATCAGAGCTTGTGTGCGTAGAAAGAGAATTTAACAGCTCAAGCAAAAGATCACAAGATGAATAGATGAAAATGTGCCCAAGTTGAATAAAGACAACTTTGCATCATGGCAAAGCAGAATAAGACTCCACCTATCAGGTATTAGAAATGATATTGTTCAATACTTAGATACTGAATATGTGTTGCCTACAGGACCTCACACTCTTGAGTAATTAAGAGTCAAGCATGAGCATAATTGCATGATGATAGAACTTGCATCATCACTCTCCGATGCTAAGTTTGAAGATGTCAAAACCTGCACCTCTACAAAGAAAATGTGGGATAAGTTGAAGCATGTACATGAAGGAGATGACAATGTACTAAGAGAAAAGGCAGAAAGCTTAAGAGGGAGGTTTGATGACCTAAGGATGAAAGAAGTAGAAAACATTACTCAGTATAGCTATAGAATCAAAGAGGTAGTAAATGTTATCCGAGGAGATGGAGGTGTACTTAAAGAGGATATAGTGGTAAGAAAAATCTTAAGAACCTTATTGCGTATTTATGCTATTAGAATTTCTGCTATTCAATAAATGAGAGCAGTTGCAAACAATATAGTTAGACTAATTTCATTTGAGATGAAGAACTTTGATAATAGTGTCTTACCATCTATAGAATCTACATTCAAATCTTCTCTAAAGATAAGTAACTCAAGTCATAGACATGTTATTCAAAATGATAGTGATAGTGATAATGAGGATCAAGGACTTGATGAAATTGAAGCACTTGTGGCCAAAAGATTGCAGAGAGGCAAAGGTAGATACAAAGGTAAATTACCACTTGTATGTTTCAATTGTAATGAGGTTGGACACTTTGCTGCAAGATGTCCAAACTGACGAAAAGATGACAGAGGAAACATATGAGAAGAAGTTTGATAAAGGTGATAATAGAGATTACCGAAGCAACTGACAATCTGACAAGAGAGATACCCGAGACTACAAGGACAAAGGGAAGAAAGCTTGTTAACTAGTTGAGAACAGAGTTGATGACACTGACACTGAATCAGAAGAAGACATCGAGATGGTATTTGTAGCCATGAAGGATGATTCAGATGAAGATGAAGAAAGGTATGTAGAAACTGCACTCATATCTAAAGTTAGTAAAAATGATGTATGGATCATAGATAGTGGCTGCACTCATCATATGACTAGTGAAAAATAAAAGTTTGAGACTCTTTAATACTATAATGGTGGTTCAGTGAGAATGGGAAATGATACACCTTTTCCAGTTGAAGGTAAAGGAACCATAATGTTGAATAACCTAATAAAATGTGAAAATGCTTACTGGGTTAAAGGACTAAATTACAATTTGTTAAGTGTTTCTTAGTTGAATAATTCAGGGCACAGAGTAGCATTTGAAAATGAGAAGGAAAAGATCTACAATGAATGAGGAAGATTGATTGGTACCGGTGAGCAGACAAAAGGTAACCTTTTCTATCTTGATGACACTAACACCACTTGTTTGATGGCTAGAAACGAAGACATATGGTTGTGGCACAAAAGATTGTCATGTGAACTTTGACAACATGATAAAGATAAGCAACAAAATGAATGTCAAAGGCTTACCGACAATGACTAAGCCCGAGCATATCATGTGCAAGAATTGTCAAAAAGGTAACATCACAAAGTCTAGTTTCAAGAGTAAAACCCATACATCAACTACAATTCTAGAATTAGTCCATATTGATCTATGTGGACCCATGAGGACAAAGAGCTACTGTGGAGATAGGTATTTTATTCTCTTTGTTGATGATTATTCCAGAATGATGATAGTCATATTTTTAAAAAGATAAATCAAAAGCATTTAAGATGTTTAAATGGTATAAAGCAATGGTAGAAAAACAAAGTGAAAAGAAGTTAAAATGCTTAAGGTCAGATAGAGGAGGGGAATTTACTTCAGAAGAATTCATTGACTATTAAAATGGGCATGGAATTAAAAGATAGGTTTCTGCACCGAGAACACCACAGCAGAATGGAATTACTGAGAGGAGAAATAGATCAATTTTTGACTATGCAAGAACATTGATGATTGAGAAAAGCATCAATCAAAATTTCTGGAGGGAAGCTGTTGGTACTACTGTCTATTCACTAAACATAGCACAATTTAATAAGGACACAAAGACGACACCCTATGAGCTTTGGTATGGTCATACACCCAATGTATGTTACTTCAAAATCTTTGGTAGTCAATGTTATATATTGAAGGATGGTAGAAATGGAAAACTTGACTACAAAAATGAAGAAGGTATCTTCCTAGGGTACTCAACCAAAAGTAAGGCTTATAAATGTCTTAACAAGTCATCTAACAAAATCATTGAAAGTGCAAATGTGAAAATAAATGAATTTGCAGAAAAGAATGATAAGGAAAGCAAAAAGGAACTAGAGGACTAAAATAGGTTTGTTTATACATAACCTGACACTCTACCTAAGCAATAGTGTGTCACTCCTGAGCATCAAAACATTGCACCCAAGCATCAGGCTGCAATTATCGATGATCATGATAATACTCAAGATGATGTTCCAAACAATGGATATGAAAATGAAGGTGAAGAAGATAATCAAAATAATGAACATAAAGTTGAACTGAAACTTGCCAAGTATGTCAGAAGACATCATCCATAGAATCAAATCATACGAGACAAAAAGATTGGAACAAGAACAAGAATTAAGTCACTTAACACCAGATGTTTACTTTGTGATTTTGAGCCTAAATCTGTTAATAATGCACTTGAGAATGAAGAATGGGTCAGTGCTATGAATGAGGAGATAGAACAAATTGAGAAGAATAATACATGGACACTAGTACCAAGACCAAATGACAAGAATGTCATTGGTACCAAATGGATATTCATAAACAAGCTGAATGAGAATGGAGAACTCACTAGAAACAAAGCAAGATTAGTATGCAAGGGATATGCACAAGAAGAAGGTATTGATTATGGAGAAACCTTTGCACCCGTTGCTAGACTAGAAGGAGCTAGAATCTTACTTTCTTATGCTACATTTAAAGGATTCAAGGTATACCAAATGGATGTCAAATTTGCATTCCTAAATACAATATTGGAAGAAGAGGTATAAATTGAACAACCAGAAGGGTTTGTTGATCCAGACAAGAGAAACATGGTATGTAGACTACACAAATCCTTGTATGGATTGAAACAAGCATCAAGAGTCTAGTATGAAAGACTTCACTCATATCTCATTAGCATAAAATTTGTTAGAACAAGTGAAAATAGCAATTTGTACTTAAAAGAAGATACCGATGGTAATATTCTGAATGCTAAAATTTTTGTTGATGATATCATTTTTGGGGGAAATGAATTGTTATGCAAATCCTTTCCTAATGAAATGAGCAAGGAATTTGAAATGTCTATGTTTGGAGAGATCAAATTCTTTCTTGGTCTACAGATTCTTCAAACAGATGCGGGCATATACATCACTCAGTCCAAATACATCAAGGAAGTACTGAAGATATTCAAGATGGAATATTCCAAACTAGTTGGAACACCTATGGCTACTGGATGCAAGCTGACAAAAGAAGACAAGACAAATGAGGTAAATCAGACCTTATATAGATCCATGATTGGCTAACTTATGTATGTTGTTCATACCAGACCAGATATAGCACATGCAGTGGGGATAGTTGCAAGATTCTTTGCTAATCCCAGAGAATCACATAAGACTGCTTTCAAAAGAATCCTAAGATATATGAAGAACATCGAGGACTATGGCTTTATATGGTACAAAAGAGAAGGAAAATTTGAGCTACAAGTCTATACAGATGTTGATTGGGCTGGAAACATTGATGACTGAAAGAGCACAACTGTAGGAGCATTCTTCATGGGTGACAGATTTGTCACATGGATAAGCAAGAAGCAAGGATGCATCTCTCAGTCTACTGCAGAAGCAAAATCTGTGGCTGCTACTGCAAATTGCTCCAATATTTCATGGATCAAACAATTGTTGGAAGGTGTGCATATGAAGATCCTTGAACCAGTAATTATCTATTGTGATAATACCAGTAAAATAAACATTTCTAAAAATCCAGTCATGCATGCTAAAACTAAGCATATTGCTATCAAGTATCACTATCTAAGAGAAAAGTGCAAGCAAAGGAAGTGACACTAGAATATGTTCAATCAAAGGAACAGTTAGCTAATATATTCACCAAGCCATTACTGAAGGATATATTTGAGTACCTGAGACAAAGATTAGGGGTCCAACCCTTGTCTATCAGTCAGTAATCTGACTAGGAGGTTGTATCAGCCTATACCAAATTTGAAGATCAGTCATGTTGATGCAAACAATGAGATGGACAGCAATAGATACATTTGTACATTGCAAGGTACATATCTGCACCGAAAATCAGAACATTGTATTGTTGATGGATAGGGAAATTCAAGGAATATATTATGCAAAGGGATGGAACGTGATATAGATGATAAAATAAAGAAAATAATTTTTTTGGCATTGTTGTCAAAGGGAGAGATGTTCTCATTATCATTAGGATTATCAAGGAGAGATTTAATTTATCATACAAAGGGAGATATGATCTCATTATCAAAAGGAGAGATTATATTATTATCCATGAAGAGAAGTTCCTGAGAATCAGAACGGAAGAGTTAATCAATTTTCTAAGGGAGAGAAATTGATTACATATGAAATATCCATCTAAGGGAGAGAAGTAACAAAGGGAGAGAGTTCAGACAAAGAAAAATAATGTTGTCAAAGGAAAAAGAGATTATCAAGAAGAGGAACAGTCAAGGCAGAACAAAGATATCAGATGATACATCTATCCATTGAAGGGATTGAAGATTGAAGACAACCACTTTGCATGAAACAAATCTAAGCTATTTTTGAGCTTACCGAGAGCCAAACATTTGTAATAGTTACATTAGGAAAGCTTGATGAAACTGTATATTTCATATTGTATTAGTGATAGTATACTATAATAATGTAGTATGTTGCCATCAATGCCAAAGGGAGAGGTTGATGACATGTAACCGATTGAATGTTTGAAGATGTTAAGTTGATCATCAAAATGCAGAAGGATAATGCAAGACATTAAATCAGTTAATGGATTGTATTGTCATTGATGTCAACTTGATATAATCTAATTGGTTATAATCAAAGTGTTAAAGACTTCAGAGAATCAAAGAGAAAAATATTATGCTTTCTGTAATGCATAAAATACAAGTATTCACAATGTGACTACAAACACCGACGGTCAGTGAAACCTGACAGATAGAGATCACCAACAACCAAGTCACAATGATGCCCAAGCAAGAACATTGACAAGCATTACTAATGAGCAGAATCACAAGCAAACCCGACAGCCTGAAACATAGTGTAAACCGACAGAGAAGCCAGAGGAGAACTGGAGTGTTGACCGACGCTATCAAAGAGTTAAACACTAAAATTAACTTGAGTTCAGAAATGACAAAATATCTAGCTGGCAGAGCTAAATATAGAGTTAACTAGTTATCCATTTTTTCATCAAAAAGATAAGCCATAGATAAGTAATTGATTTAAAGCTATTTTTCTCTAGTTGGCAAGAAGATCTCAGCGAGATAAAATAGGAGCTTTGCTTTAAATCTAATTGGCGAGAATTGTGGATCACACCAAGTTCAATAAAATCAAGAACATAATAACGGTGATATCATGTCTATAAAGAGACAACTCAATTCATTACGAATTGGTGTGGGTGAATGAATGAAAAAGAGGATGCTGAAGAGAAACTGATGAAGAGCAACTTCATATAGTGTTGATCAATCAAGGTAAGGAAAGAGATAAAGTTTTCTACGGACACCAAGAAATAGAGCACAACATCACTGAGCAGAATCAAAGTGGAGCAAAGGTATAAGAAGATTTATATTGATCAAAATAGTTTTGTGAGATTACAATAGATCTAAAAATCTGCAAGTATAAGTTGTATATGTGAATAGATCAGATTGTTTTAGTTTAACCATTGATTCAGAAAGTCTCTTAACCAAGTGAGATTTAAAGATCCTTTCTATATTGAGATACATCCCAAGGAGTATCAAAAAGTTTGATCATAAAGATAGCATGAGATGTCAGATACCAATTGACAAGCCAAGTGAGTGTTTGATCAAAGATGGTAGCATAGAGATGCCCGATATCAAGTGACAAACTAAAATTTTAAATCCTCTAATAAGGTCACACCTAACTGTGTGTGTAACCTTTAACAGGGTTGGCTCTTCACCGAGCTCACTTTAGAAGAGTGAAAATTTTGGGTTACTGGTCCCAAGTGGTTTTTACCTTAACAGGGTTTTCACGTTAAAATCAATGTGTCCATGTGTTTATGAGGCATTACTTTAGTGTTTTTCATTACACTTAACTTAATTGGATTGATCGGTATACTCTAGATAATTTACTGTCTTTCGGTAAATTAACAAATTGCTATTCGGTAAACATATAGTAGAAGGTTTTACAAAGCATTCCAAGCAATAGTAATTTGATATAAGTATTGGTGGCACTCATCTTATAGGACTGAAGATAACTAGAGGTAGAATATTGTGGTACTAAGTTTTAAGGGTTGAATATTGGAATATTTATGAGGCCACTGATTCACCCCCCCCCTCTCACTTATTACTAACAAAGTGTTTCATTCATTATCATGGGATATGGGTTCTTGTGAGTCACTACTCATGAAACCTGGCTCAATGAGTTTGACTCAAAAACTACACAGTTGAATCTTGGTAGCAATATCACAATTTGGGTTATAATAAGTATCTAGACACATATATCATTATTTCCAATGGATAGAAGGAACTGATCATTAAAACCCTAAAAAGATAAAATTCAAGAAAAATTATATCCATAAATACTTTTAATTTTAGGTTGTAGGATTGGGATTTAGAAAGAACAAATCATTTCAAACCTCCATGCCAGTTTTGAAATTGTAGTGAAGGATAATTGAAGAGATAGAGTTTTCATAAACCCCACACATTTGTATGAAGTATTTAATATTCTTAGATTAATCAATTGACATTGGAAAGACAAGATAAATTATTGATGATAAAGGTACACCTGTTTAGGCAAAGCATAGCCTAAAGAGTAGAAGACATCAGGCCTTATGCTCGATTCTTGTTTGTTGGTCAAATCACTTGTGGAACTTGATAATAGAATTTGGCATACTCTTAGGGTTTTTCAATATGTTGATTGGGAACCAATTTGAGCCTTGCTTCCCTGTGAAGATTTGTTATTCAAGGTATATAAAAATATAAAATTAGGGAACTATCATATAAATTAGTTTAATAAATAGCTCTTGTGGCCCTTCCCATATTAACTTTTGCACCTTTGTTATTCCTTCTTCACAACATAATTTTCTTTAAAGTTCCTTCTTTATTGGAAGTTAAGAGCAAGCATGTTCCTCAAGATAGGCATTCTCATCGACTAAAAACCATGAAGTATCTATTGATATGTCTTATGTTCCTACATCTTCAACTAGCACGGTGTTGGTAAACAAATTTGTCATTATGAATTTATCTTCAAAACTAACCTTATTCACCCAAAGAGTAGTGATATTTGTGATAACAGTTGGAGAGACTATTGCAATGTTTATGACCTTCCTCTACATTTGAGAGGGATAGACCCCTCATATGACATAAGTATATATAGTTTTTGTATGCTTTTAACTTGAAAGGTCAAAAAGGAGAAACGACAAAACTAAAAAAAAAAATTGAATAACAAGAACCTCAACAATAGATCTAAAAATATTAACTAAGATTCCACAACTGATAAAAATTATAAAAATGATTTTAGCACACAATACACTGATGATAAAAGAAGCACAAAAAACCTTGACATACAAAGAGATGGGTTATACTAGCACATTCAAGTCAAGGTACCAAGAGATGGGTATGTTTCATCACATCAATTACATAGATTATTTATGTTTTACACATATGCATAAAAAGGTTACCCACTTAACATATAAGAATTTGGTAATGATAATGTACATGAATAAATTTTAGAACACATAAACTAAGCATTATTTATTATCTTTTGTAATTATAAACTGAGTACATAGTGTTAACGTAAAAGTTCTTCAAAATATCTCTATAAATTTCTCCAGAGTTTTGTTGGCATATGGAGAGATTGTCGGCATAACTGCTCTAGTTGATAAGGAAGTTAAGTGAAGTTAATATAAAGGTTAGATTATTTATAGAGTTTTTCATTGATGTCAAATAGTCAAATAAGAAAAGTATTAACTAACAGAGAGAAGGAAATCTTATCGACGTAAGGAGGTTAGCTATCGGAAGCTGACAACTATGTTAAAAGGAGAAATCATGACGCAACCAACAAGGAGGAAGAACAAGAATATAGTTTAATAATATCATTGAGTTATGATTGTTGGATCTAGGTTTAGGTTTTGATGATTAACGATCATCTACTTAAGGAAGAGATAAGAAGAAGTTTGGTATCGTGACGGAGGAGAAGACAAGAAATCGGTTGAATAGAAGAACTAATCAGAGAAGGATTTTTGCAATCAGAGAAGAGGATACAAAGGATTGGGATAGTATGTTATTGTGTTAAGGAACTTTATTAGATCTGATATAGCAACGTTAGTGAAAACTACAAATAATTTTATAGGTTGTTACTCTCTAACAATTGTGACAGTAAAATCCCTTATTAGGTGACCCTAATAGGTCTATTATAAATCCTTTAAAAGGGTTTCATTCTTAAAAGAGTGTCTAAAATACTCTAACTAGGTTACTCCTAACAGGGTACAAGACTTTAACATGTCTCTAGGTAAATCCCATAATTGGGTAGCATTTAACAGTGCTTTTGTAACCCTTAATCGGGCAAGCTCTTAATCGATCGTATTTCAAAAAAGTACAAAATTTGTGGGCACTGATCTCACACCTTGATTTTTTCCCTAATCAGGTTTCCACAAGATAAGTACTGGTGTTGATTTTATCTAGATGTTTAATTTATGTTGCATGGATGTTTAATGTTATGGTAACCAATAACACTCTTATAGGTTAATTAAGTTGTAATCGATAAATCTATTAAGAGATTATTTGAGATTGTGTTTTAAGGTTAAGTTGGTGATTACTGATTCACCCCCCCCCCCCACTCCCCCTCTCAGTNCCCCCCCCCCCCCCACTCCCCCTCTCAGTAACCTTTCCTATACCTAAAATTGGTATCAAAGAATTGGTTCCCAGATCTAGAAGCTTAACTGCTTAGAGAAAAGATCTCAAGATGTATAGGAAGGACACACCTAAGTTTAATAAGAATACAAATGAATTTTGAATGTGGGAAAGTAGGATGAAATTTCACCTTTTAGGACTCACAAATAATGTAGTGTATTTTCTCACCAATTAATATGTACAACCTTCCGATGTACTTACCAAAGCTGAGAAGTTGAATCTAATAGTCCTCTGGCAAATAATTCTCCTTCAGATTGGTCACCATTGCATTCCAATTGGCTATGGGTTGCTTACCCAATCTAACCCTCTCATCTTGAAGGTATTTCCACCATGTTAGGTCTGACCCTTTGAGTCTTGATTTGGCCACCTTTAGCTTCTATGCCTATGTCACCCCTTCACACTCAAATGGTTCTCCATTTCTTCAACCCAATCCATCGCTGCCTCAATGTCCATCTTCCCACTAAGCAGGGGTATCCCTTCCAATGCTTCACCACTTAATGCTTTGATGGCCTTCAAGAATGGATCTTCATTTAGTGGTGGGTCTGATTTAGGGATAATGTCCTCCTCATCAATATTTTTACCTCTATCACTGATTTCCACTTCTCTTCTCCTAGCTGCTGCATTAGCAACTTCTTCTAGCCTTATCCTCATTCCTTCTAAGGCTTCTTCAAGGAGTCTATTCTTCTCCTTTTTCTCATCCACCTCTTTAGCTAGGTCTTCATTAGTCACCATCCTTGACTCTCCCACTGATTCACTAGTAGCTGCAAATATACACTGTCTTCCCAAGTCTTTAACTTGCTTTGATACCAATCTGATGTAACTACAAGTTTTTCTTTGTACCCTACCTTCCTCTAGGGTATCCTGTTGGTCACTTCTTGACCTATTAGGGTTCTTGACTGACCCTAACCTTCCAAGGATTCTTTCTCCAAGATCCTTCTCCTTTCAACTTGCACACATCAACAAAGAAACCAAAACATACATCACCTAGCACATTGGAGCTCTTCTTGCCCCATCTTAAATAATTTGATCCAACATGCTCAAGAACACTTCTATATGGATATGTAGGATTATAGGATGTACATTTGATCTATTCCGACACCCTCAAACACCCTTTGCACTAGAACCCTGAACAAGTTCCAAGAAACATACCAAATTCACCCAAAATAGGGCTACAAGCAATTAGGCCTAATTAGGATCTTTTTCTCAAATAAATTTAAATAACCCTTAACAAGATGGAAAACTGACCTTTGATCCTAACACCCTTTATAGATACCTAAAATATTTTCTAGGTCTTGTCCCCCCAAACTGTCTGTATAGTTCCTTCCTAGAAACAAGGCTAAAATTAGGGGTTTCAAAGCACACAGAGCATATCCATCAGAATATTTGTTTCCACAGTTAAGGATCCTTCACCAAACCTTCCCATTTAATTTGGGACTCCACCACACATTTATCTACCTCTCCACAATCTCTAATTGAAGCTATCAATGCCTTCAATCCTCCTTATCACCTCTGCACTTCTCTGTGATCCCTAGCCATGCAACTCTGGCTCACCTAGGGAATCACTTTACAATTAGCTTGCTTGAATACCAAGGCCCCTCCTTCACTTTAAAATATGTACAAGGATTCATCTCCCTAATCCCAAATCCCCGTGCAAACTCCACGGTGCGAAGAGGATCTATGACTCCATTTGCAGAAGTTGCTTGGTTCAGACCAGTGACTATCTTAAAACAAAATAAATTTACAAATCTAACTAAACTCGTACAAAATGCTAATCTACCACCACACAGAATCTCAAAAGGAACTAATTCAACCTATTCATCCATTACAGTAAGCAATCTAATCCATTAAAACACAAATGCTCAGAAATTGTAAAACTACAATTGTTTCTTCAATTACACAGTTTGTACACAAACTTTGCAAAATTAACCAACCTATTGAAAAGGTCGAGGGAGGTCTTATATATTTTACCATGACCCTATCTCGATAGTTTCAGATAGTTAGAAACCTCAAATGCCCTAAAAAATATTATTGCAAGAAATGTTGTCAATGTTGTCAATGACAACATTGACAACTTTTGTCAATCTTGCATAAAACATGGTCCAACACCTCAAGAAATTACCCAATTGCATAATCAAGCTAAGTAGACATCAAATAGGTATCATAAACCCCAATTTTACCCCTGAATGGATCATTTCCACTATTGCCCCAATATTGGCAATATGAACATAAATGAGCAACTTTGGACATTGCTTGAAAAGAAAGACACTAAAGACCTAATAAGACCTCCTTATCTAACACAAAACATCTTAGGACTCACCTAGTCCTATTATTCCACTAGTGGTACAACAAGGACCACTACAAAAAAAAAACAACTTAGAAGCCCTAGGTTACATGTTAGCCCTACCTAGGTACTCCTACATCACAATTCTTTCTCATAACCTATTGAGAATGTATGGGTTATCTTTGACAATGAATTTTACAACTCATCGTCAAGAATGACACACATATGCATGATATGATTGCAAGAAGAAGATTTTCCAGATATCATCTCTCTAAAAAATAATAGTATGTTGGGATAAACCCTTTTGGGAGACCATTTTACCCTACATACTACAATATTAAATGAAGCAATTAGCAATGAAACTTTTACCTGTATCTGCACATTGAACAAACTCGTTAAATAAAATAATGAATTTTAGATTTTTTCTTTTTCTTTTCCTCCAATACATATGATAATTGCAATTTGATCTAATGTATTATAGGAGTAAATTATGCATGTAATGATGATGTATATTCAAATATTTGGTATCTCGAGCTTTAACATGATTTCTCCTATCTCCTCACAGGTATTTTGGAGCAGCAGGGAGACCACTATGAAGGAGTTGAATATGAAGCTTCCCAACTGTGGGGGTTCATCATTACAAGGCAATGACAGATCCCCTTTCTTTGTTTATTCTTTCATTTTTATATACAATATTTCCTTTCATAATGCATTATAGTAGTAATTCCCACGGTTTGTGTGGGAGCATTGCATTTGACATTCGTGAATAAAGAAAATGCCTTTTAAAATATGCAATGGTGTATGGTTCTTGTTTATTGTAAAAAATTACATCTATTTGTGATTCTTTTATGGAATTTTTCTCTTGCAAAATTACACATTAATAATAGACATGCACCCTTATTAACTACCGGTAAAACTTAACCAACTCCCCTTAATTGAGCTGGAAAAATGAAAATGGGTAACAGTTCCACGCAAGAGACATCATTTAAAGATTTGGAAGTAGGTAATAATCAACTACTCCTATTCTTGTTTAGAATTTATCTTGAATAATTCCTATCCAACTTAAAAATATCTTCAAATTTTATTGGGTAATGTCTCCATCTCCCATTGAATTCAATGCATCAATTAGTTATCATTAACTCCCGTTAAGGAAATAAGCTTAAGAGATTCAATAGAAAGTTGATTTTGTTGGTATCTCTTCAAATAAAGCTTAAATATCTCTCTATATATAGTCTTCTATAGGTTCTTCTTCCTTATGAGTCATTTTAAAGATGTCCTCTTTCCATGAGTCACCTCTATAGTAGTCTTGATACTTTTGTAAAATATTCTCCTTCATTACTAGCTAATTATCAAGGGCATTCTTGTCAAGGACCGTAAACCATCTCAAAGAATAATTATTTAAGGTTGTTTGGAAGATATTAAGTTGATGTAAATTAGTGGTACACTTATATCTCTGACATAGAACATCAAATTCAAATAAGAAAGTATCAGGATCCTTTGTAACTAAACTATAAAAAATAGGCAAAGCAAATGGGGTATATGCTTGAGGGAAGCATCTCTATCCTTATTTTATATTGGGAACTCAAAGGTAATAGGTTCTCTTGGATTCTTGACCTCTTCATCAAACATCTTGACTATTTCTTGAGTATTCTCAAAGATTTCTGAAGAATCCTCTTGTTCAGGGTCCCTAAAAGGGTCCCCTTCTCCTATCATTATGTCTCCTTCCTCTGTTTCTTGCATAAAACTAAATGGATTTTTTGGGTCAATATGTGTAGCCATTATATCTTTTGTTTTAGCAAAGGGAAGAAATCTTCCTAATGCATCTCTATGTCGTTGCATGTCAGTTGTATTTTGAGAGTATAATTGTCTTTCTACACTTGTTAGAATAATTTTTTTAAATGAATATTATACTAACTAAATTCTAAAGTTTGAAAACATAATAATTATACTATGAAAGAAAAAAATCAGAAATCAAATCTATACTAGAATTCCTAAGCCTTAGCACCATCTTCGACAATAGTGCCAAAAATTATTGGTCTCCATTATAGATAATTAGTTAGTTTACAAAACTCAATGCACACTCTTAATGGGGCAACTAATCTCCTATCAAGTAATTTTTCATCCTATGGGAAGCTCATTTAATTATCAACTAGGGACATATGTAATTGGATGATGCTGACAATATATGTGTAACATACTATTTCTAGTTTCTACTAAAAGCATAAAACAATAACAATTCTTAATGAAAGAAAATAACAATAAAGTAAATCCAACACAAATTCTAATCATACAACAGTGGCTATAGATGTAACCACGTAGATGTGGTTGCATGTGAATAGATGATACCATACACTAGTTGATGTAACTACAAGCCTTTCTCTATACCCTAATCTCAACTAGGGTCTTCAATAGGCCTCTTCTCTCTAGCCTAGTAGGGATCTTCTCTAACCATAAATTCTAAGGTTCCTCATTTCAAGAACCTTCTCTAATTCAGCTTGAGTCCACCAATCAAGAAGATACAACATGCTTCACAAATCCCCATGGAGGTCTCTTCATTCCTCCTTCACTATCTGACCCATAAGGTTCAAGATCATGAAAATATGGAGAGATAGGATTCAATTTAGGTAAATTGGATCCAATCCAATGTTTACCCACACTTCTTGCAATGAAACTCTAATTGAGTTCAAGAATTGCCTTCAAGAACTCCCAAATAGGGCTACAAGCAATTAGGCCTATTTGGTCACATTTTTGTTAATAACTTCAAACACTCCCAAACAAGTTCCCAAAAAAACTCCACTTACAGATACCCTTTATGGAACCCTTCAATATTTTACTATTTTCCACTCCCCAAACTGTCTATACACCAGGAAGCTATAATCATGCCTAAAATTTAGGGTTACAAGGCATTACGACTATCTGCATAGGAGTTTGGTTTCTTGGTGCTTAGAACTCTTCACCCAAACTTCTCCTTCAAGTTGGGGCTTCTCCAAACATCACTCCACCTCTCCACAATCTCCATTTGAAGAATTCAATGCATTCAACCCACTGTAACTCTCACTTGCAATGCTTTGCAGTCCCTAGCCATGTACCACAGGCTCACCTAGGGCATCATTGCAAAAATGGAAGACAAGATTCCCAAGGCCCCTCCTTATGCACACATATAGTAAAAGGATTCATCTCACCCATTCCAAGATCCCATACAATTTCTATGATGGAATGATGAGCTATGACTCCATTTGCATAGCCTATCTGGTTCAGATCAGCAACAGGGCTTAAAACAAAATAATTTACAAAACTAACTAAGAACACTTCAAAATACTAATCTATTGCCACATATAATTCCAAATGTACTACTCTAACTTATTCATAAATCACAGTAAGCAATCTAATCCATAAAAATGCTCCAACGAAAGAAAAGCTTCAAATTACATAGAAAACTTGTCTCTTCAATTATCCTTCTTCCAAAATGTCATCCAAACTTTTACACAGGTAGAGGGAGGCCTCATATAGTTGACCAAATCCCTATCTCAACGGTTTCAAATAGTTAAGAAACCACTTTTCTCGAAAATGTAATCATGCAACAAATGTTGTCAATGTTGTCAATGACAACATTGACAACTTTTACAACTTTTGGGTTTTGGTTACAAACTTGGTCACTATCACATGAAACTAAACCAAAAACCTATCTAAGGTAATTAAAACATCAAATAGGTCTCCCAAACACTCCCTTGTCCAATTTGACCCTCAAATGCATAAATGCAACTTTTGTCACTATGATTGACAATATTGACAACTTGGCCAATCCTTGACACTTAGGTCCCAAATGACCTAATGAGACCTCCTAACCTATCACACCACACTTTAGGACCCCTAGTCCCATTATTGCACTAGTGGTTTGGCTAAGACCACTATAAGCCAAAAATCACATAAGAAGCCCTAGGTTACCCTTTAGCCCTACCTAGGTGCTCTTGCACCACCAGTGGCTATAGATGTAACCACATCTAAACCTACTATACTTAAAAGTCATAATAAAGTATGATAAAACAACATGAAACTAACTCAAGAATCTTCAAAAGATATATATTTTTAGAGTCATCACCTTATTTGGAAAAAAAGTTGTTCAATTGCATATTATTTAGATAAGTGACTCAAACTACAAGATGGGAAGCTCCATGACTCATGCAATAAGATGATGTAAGTTTATAGATGAATTAAAAATGAAAGAATTGTAATTTTTGAATAATTATTCTATGGTAATCAGGTAGGTCCATAAATACATCCAATTAGTAGGAACATATGAGATGTTATGGGTATCCTTAATGTTTAAACCCCAATTTGTATGGTACCCCATATTGGTAGGGAGGGATGCCCTATTATGAGAGTGAAGAAGATGCTAGATAGACCAAGTTAGATAAAATGAAAGAATTTTATTGGAATCAACATGTTGGTATCATAATACCAAACAACTACAAAATGCTAGCTACATATGATGCATAACCATAGATATCTTCCTTCTTGAGGGCAAGAAGGAATTAAGTTGGGGGGTGATGGACTCTCATTTTTATCTTAAGTTACTACTTCTTATTTTGTTATTTCTCATGATTTGTTAAAAAAATTAGACTTCTTCACTGTGATTTCTAAAAATTATAATTTGAAGCACTAAATGTAAGTTTTGATGTTTTGATAAGTATTTGTACATGTCTATGGTTATTTATTAAAATCTGATGAAATGATATGATAAAAATATGACATATGAATATTTTGTACGAAGGACTAACTTGCTTTAGGGTCAAAAGGAGGAAGATGAATTGATTGTTAATAAGTATCCAAGGGGTCCCTATAGTCAAAGGTTGCAACAAACAGTGAGGCAAATGAATATATATAGCCGATAGGCCATGGGTGTGCAATAAAAAGCATAAAACATCTGAAGGTTATGTAATTACTTCTAAGGAATTTAAGATTTCAAGTTAAATTTATTTTTCCAATAAATGAATATTATCATGAAAGGCAAGGACTCTTATATATCAATTAATGACAATATCCCTCTATTGCATAATCTTACCACATGTTCATACATGTCTTTAAGATCTATATTATATATTTGGGACTTTGATAGTCATGTTAAGATTTTATTCTAAATTTATGTTTTGTGTCTTTTCAAGGAATAATCCTCTTCTTTCTTAAGCACGACTGAGTGACATGTGTAGTCATGATTTTGAATCGATTAAAATTAGCTAGTATTTATATACTACAAAGCTTTGCACAGTAATGTATTGTGAACTTTAAAGAATTTTATTTTTTTGTCTATTTAAAGCTATTAATTAAATAAAACATGTTTTATGTCTAGTTTTGTGGAATTTCTTGAATAAAGAATTGATTTCTAATTGGTAATCCATTTGTGTAAATGAGAGAATCTACTTAAAGTAAGAGCGCACTTGAGGTACATTGTCACCCTACTATTAATTGTTAACACTTTGAATTTAATCATTAGTCAATAATAATTGATATTTCAAGTATCAATCACCAATCAATATTAACTGTAGAAAATTGTAGTTGAACTTATATTCACTTGTAGCTATAATTTTTTTGCATAAACACTTGCATGAGTCTTTATCTTTCTTAGCCATTTTATAGTTCAATAATAGTTACCTTTTAATTACTATGTAATGTCCCCTATTGGGACTTTATTTGATTTACCCTGAATTTCCCAGCTAGGGTTTCATTTGTGATTGGGAACAAAAAATTTAACTTAGTCTTTGTAATGTTCCCAATGATTAACATTCATCACTATACATTTAAATCAGATTAAGGAACAATTATTGATTCATAATAAATTCTTAAGACCTAGTTCTTTACTTCTCCTAATCACTAACCTTAAGAAAGATGGTGGAATTACTATGCTAGGTCACAAAAATAGTCTATAAGTGGACTCCATCAAGGTTCTTACCCATTTTGGGACCCTCTCGTCATGTGGCCGAATTACTCTGCCTCTTCCTACACAAACCCCCTATCCTCTTAACTAGATTAGTTGGTGATTAAGGAATTGGCTAAGTAAATATTGCTATCTTTTATATATAATATAAATGATGTATAATTTTGATTTCATTAAATTATACACAAACACATGCACACAATAGTTTATAATGGTTATTTACCCCTAATAGGAATTACAGGGACTTCACTGATGGGGTAATACCATATCTCGTGTGTTCATATTGGGGGGTTTAAAATGGTAAAAAATAGGGCAATATATTGCCTTTATTGGGCGGGGGGGAGGGGGTTTGGGTGTGTGGATTAAGACAGTTTATAGAGGAAAAGAGGTGTGTGGGGTATTGGAGAGGGGTGACAAAATAGGATTTTGGGGTACTATTTTTTTGAAAATAGGGGTATTCTTTGGTATGCCATGAACACGTGATATAACCCAGGTTCACTAAGTAAAGCCCTTATGCATAGAATCCTGATATAATCTCCATCAATAGATACATTACAACGTCATTTTGTTATCACACAATACTTAGAACATTGTAAATGATTTATTTTCTATCTCATCTCTTGTCCCTGTGAAAGTTTCCAATATATTTTATAACTTCTCATTCTTTGATGCCCTCCTTCAGAGATTATGAACTATATCTTATATCTTAAAATAAAAATGATGACACACAAAATAAAAAAAGACATGTCTTTTTAGCAGTGTTGTTTACTTAGTACTAAATTCATCTCTCCATTACTAATTGGTTCATCAATTCTAATCACTCCCAATGATTATCAATAAATGCTTAACAATTGATTGGTATTAATATATTATATTTAAATGAAATTTGTGTGCTCGTCTTAATAGTTATTTATATCATTTGATATTGACTAATTCTTAGAATAGTTAATAGCAATAGTTGTTAACTTGGTACTAATTACTCAATTGTATTAAGATTATTGGTGATTCATCCTTGTTATAATCTCTTTCACATCAAAGCTTGTCTTCAATGATGCTTGAATAACCATCTGTAATATATTTTTTCATTTGTATTGTATTAATATTGTAACCCTTATGTTCCTAATCAATTATTATTGACCTCTTTGTAGTTTATGACTGTAGATGAATAGTTCCACCTATTTGTTCTTTGGTAATTATTAGCTTCATTTCTTCATATTGGTAATTAAGTCTTTTTAATGCATTCTTATATTAACTATCTCTTGTAAGCTAGGCAATAGCAATAATTGGATGACAATTATATATTAGATCTTCAATAGCAAATTAATGGCTATACCACCAATATATAGTGATACACGCAATTGCACGTTCTTTTATGTGTGCAACGATCAACCGATAAACTGGAAAGAAGGAAAATGCAATGAAATTTGTGAGTGTTTTGTGTGGAATACATGGTGCTAATATGAAAGGCAGGTAGTATGACACAAATAACAAGGTAAATGCATACATTTATTGATCTGAATATTTATTTTGTACATTTAAAGTAAGAGTGCAGTAAGGAAAATTTTCATTGTTTACAATAGAAGAATAATTGACAAATAGTATTATTAAATGGTTGCAGCGAAGGGACGCCTTATTTATTTGATTGCAGTCTTGAACTTTAATCTAGGCACACAATTGGAAAATGCATCCTATCAAGAAATATGAAATGTTTTATTTAGAGAGCATAAAAATATATATGATAACATTAATAGTATAAATGTCGAGGGCATACAAAGAACAAAGAAGTATATGAATTTGTAGTCCATTCTGGCATCTTATGAAAGAACCTTTGGGAAAGCTTCACGGTGAATGCGTGCATGAACAATGAATGTGCATGTGATATGTATGTTTTCATTAGTACATGTGTGAAATATATGATTTTTGGGTGAATATAAAAAATTGTACCTGTGAAGTTGTTTGAAGTATTGATGCAATCCACTGAAGAACACATTTTAGGTGTGTGTGTGTGTTATACAATTTGCAACCTGATTGAATAGTGTATTTTGGCCTGCAAAAGAACAGATAAGTAGAGAAAGAAGAGTTGTGCAGGAAAGGTGGAGGGGGTTGTTATGTGAAGGGGTTGTAGGTGTGTTGAGGCAAGTAAACCACTCACAGTACAACATTTATAAACTATCTATATCCTAGAAGCATGGACCATGGAGGCTTCCTTCACCTTCTAGGTTGCCTAGATACCCATATCCACAGGATCGAGGCACCTAAGATTTGCACTTAGTTTATGATATGTAGTTATTATTTGTGTATGTTTAAATGTAACTAGGGTGTCTTTCTTGTTTATATAATTATAATATATCTGACATCTTCAAGCTAAAGCAATCTAACAATTTGTGAAAATACACATATAGTTTAGGTAGCTGGCATAATGGAAATTGTGTACATAGCTTTTAAATGACATAGATATGAGAAATTATAAATCTAAAATTTTGCCACACATGATTTGCAGGAGTGGAATTTCTCAAAAAGTTTTTGAGATGGATGAATTAATCAACTAAATGGGAAATGTAAGATGTAGAATATATTTTGAAAATTTCAAGTATGCCATATCAAAAAGAGTGTTTATTGTACGTAGCATGCGAGGTGTTTGAACAATTTATAAGAAATGGTAGAGATTGCTAGTGACAATACGAAGGTGGAAAAAATTTGTGTAGAAATCCAGTCTACTCTACAACACAACCACAACCCACTCTACTATGCAACACAAGCACACAATAACCAGAGAATAACACTAGAAACTCAGTCTTCTCTACAACACAATAACAATAGAGAGAAGAATAAACAGTGTTCAAAAATAATGAAAATGCCAAATTCACACCCACAAAACACTCTCCATACCAACCAAGAAAGACATGTGCACATCATATTGAATATCAATAAAGTCATCGGACATGCAATAACACCCCCAGTCGTCTAGTGACACATCATGCCTTGGATGACAAGCCCACAACCAGTGTGTGGAAAACCACAATGAAAGGTCAGCAGTGGCAGAAAATTTGGGTCTGACAATTTCATGGTAGGAAATCCCCACACAGATACCTATCGACACACACACACACACATATATGTGCATATGTATATATGTATATATATATACATATATATATACACATATATATACATACATATATATATATATGTATATATATATATACATATGTGTGTGTGTGCATATACACACAGAATACGAAATTATTGGTCTACTAAAATTTAGGAACAAAAAAGAAATATATTGCTTATGTATGTATGTATGTATGTTGTTAAAATAAATTTCAACTGTGTTTCAAAATGCATGTGTTTGAAATAACATGTGTTACCATAAATTTTCTCTGAATAATATTGTATTTGAATGGTGGAATTCAAGACAGCCAATGTGCAGCTTATAATGGGCATTGTAAAGTTTAAAATACATTAGACTCATTTTATAAGATGTATGTTTTATGCTAAAGCAAAAAATAATTTGAGTTTTATAAACATCAAAAATGGAAATACATACAATCCTGCAAGTTTGAATGTACATACACAAAAATTGTTCAGTTAAGGTAAAGACCAAATTCAATTAAATGAGAAGAAAATGACATGAAGAGCAAGGGAGAACACTTTCTTTGTTGTTGAAACTCTGTTTGCAATACAACAAATGTATTTATTTTTTGTACATACATTAGAGTAGATGAGTGGAATTTTTTTGGCACAGATCAAAAAATAATTGCAAAACAAAGAGAAGATGAAATCATTAATTTGTGAACTACATACCTTCAGATATTGTCTAATTTCAATCAAAGGTTGAAGGTGTGAAATATAATGAAATAGACAGAAATTCAAAAACCTTAATATACCTACAACTAAGAACATATTGTAAGGGATGACAAAAGAATTCATGTTCTATGTATGAAGAAGTATAATTTACAACAATAACAATTACCTTTTTTGTTGTTAGACACTTAAGAATTGCAATATTGAGTGGGCATATGGTGGTTGGAAACTCGATGCAATCAAGTTTAAAGTGAATAAAATATGTATAGAGAGTATACATCAATATCATTTTGAGAATTATTATATTTAATAGATGCGGTGGATAGGTGTTGATGCAAAATTTAAAGATATCAATACAATATAACATATATAAGTTGAACAGTAAGATTAGGAAGTTAATTGAAAATACAATGAATAGGAGGAAAGAAAGCATGACCTGTGATTTGCACATTGTATATTGACCAAGATTTGAATGATGAGATGTCATGTTGTATATTGATTAACAAATTTGAGTACTTGTGTGTTGAGGGTTGTATATTTTGGAAGAGATTGATAATAGAGTGTAGAATTAGTTGAGAGGTGAAATAGGCTAGAGCTGCACTTTTTGTGGTCGTTGTTTTGATTGACAAAAAGTGTAAATGTGCCTTAGTTTTTCTAATAGTAGTATAGGTGTTTTTTTCATCTTGGCATATCTTTCAAAAGAGAAGGGTGGTTCAATTCATAAATCTTCTATTGTCTTCACTCTTGAAAAAGATGTAAATGTAAGTCCTTGTTTTTTAGTTTTTCTTATGTGTATCGTACCTTTGTCTTATGTTAAACCTTGTGAATTGCATATCATAATAGCCCACATCATGGTCAATGGAAGATGAGTATAATTGCATCCCATAATTGGAGCAATGGGAACATGTTTTGGATTCTAAATGTCTCATGGTGGGCTAGTATAATTTGCAAATTCAATGACAACATATTTAGGCAAATTAGGTGGTTTTGAAATTTTTTCATAGACAATTGCCTTGATTTGATCTATTGAACCATTTACGAGGCCTACTTGAATCCATAGATTAGCTATTAACATTACTTGATTTATACACAACGATAATTCTAATGGGAGTTACTCATCATTTTCATAATCAACATGTATCTGTCATCCAATTTGTGCAATACTTAGAGCAATCGGAAGGTTTAATTGTTTAAGCATTTTTTTATTATGTTCTCTCACAAAATCATTAGTAGAAAATAAATGGATTGATAGGTCAAACTCTCTTTGTTGTTCACAACTTAAATTGATGTTTGTATGTTCCATAAGGGTCTTCCAATCAGTGTACAATGGATCAACATTTCTTATGTTTTGAATAATAGATCAGAATTTTTATTGTGATTTAGAGGCACCCTGTTACCGGAAAATAGTTTCCAATGTAATAAAAACTGTGAAAGCTTGCCATAAATTCAGAGCCTTAGGGTGAGATACATATATAGGTATGTCCATGATAGGCATCAACATGCGAAGGTCAGCAACAATAATAATAGACAAGCCACCAAAAGTTACATGTTGTTTTCCAGGGAACGCTTGGTGTTACCGACTGTCTATTTTATGCAATAGTTTTGGGCCTAAAAAAATTCATTTCATCTATTAAAACGTATTTGATGCATTTCAATTGTTCTTTGAATGTCATCAATGTTTTCCCTTGTAAAGGGTGAAATTATCTAATAGGGATGCGAAGACCTTTATGTATTGTTAGTGCTTGTATATTATAAGCAACAACACTCGTTGGAGCACGAACAAGCAAAACATTCTTGACAATATCTGCAGATGTATTTAAATACTTTCTGATGCGGTCAATTAGATATGATTTACCGGTACCATTTTTCCCTTTTATAATCATGCACAATGGTGGTGGATTTATTATAGTGTCGAAGAACAACATTCAATGTTAATTTTTGTTTGGGTGCCAATTGGGAAAATGTACAATGGACATATGTTCTATACTTAGTGGACAATTGATTGGCTATAGGTTTTGCTTGCTGGTATAAACTGGGCAGAAATGTCATGTAATTGTTCTTGGATATTGTGGGTTCTCCATGGATAGTTCATATCAAAGTATCGTCTACCTAGTAATTGCAGTTCACTTAATGTAATGTTATTTGTGGCACCCATTTGAGATAGGAACTCTCACTCATACAGACCTATCTCGCATTTATTATGTTGATTGGTATCATTATTTTCATCCTCTTGTTCAATTGGCATATTTGTTTGACATACTCAATGTGTCACCGTGTGTAATTCGTTGCATTGAATAGTTTCCAGTTAACTATTATTTCATCTTTTGTTATGCCAACAGCTGAATGTATATAATAAAAATGTTTATACAAAAGTTGTACACTCCAACAAAAGGTTTCAAAGTCATCACTTTCTTCATTTGGGCCCTCTTTAAATTGAGTTTGGGCATTTACAATTTCTTTCTTTTCTCCCTTTTTCCATTTCCCTTTTCTCTGGTTAGCACTATATGTATACATTTGCGCTGACTGTATCAGAGAAACTACCTCCATGTTCAATGGTCGCTCCATGTAACGATCGATGTAACTCATTAAAATTTTATTATCATCTTCAAAGGTTGCAATGTGTTGCAAAAGCTTTCTACGAACATTCAAAGATATAAATTGGTGGCTACAAGTAATCAAAGGCAACTTTGCAGCATATGAAAGTCTCAAGCACTCCAATATCCTGATCTATTATTACGCCCATCATAAACTTTTAATAATCCAATAAAACCTTATCTTCAACATCACTTGCATCCACAATCTTTTTTAACATGTCAATATGTGTTTCATACTTATTTTATGATTTGGAATCATATTTTGAAATATATTGCAGGACAACTCTTTTGGAAATAATAGTCTCACAATCAACATTGGCTTGCCATATTGCAAGCATGTGGGGATTGTAAATATTTAAACGATCGTCATTTATTGCAGGTGTGTAAGATGCATTCTTCTTTTCATCAATTGTAAATATTCGTCATTTATTATATATATATATATATATATATATATATATATATATATCAAGGGGGTAGCGTTCATGTATTAATATCAGAAAATTTATGCTAGCACTTGCACCGATAAGAGGTGTAAGGTTGTAGCTGATAGGTAAATAAAAGGAAGATATAAACTAATTTTAAGATTGTGTAATCAATTATATGAAAATATAGGTGTTTACACATGTATCATTGTATACTATAATTTAGTACATTTCTTTGTTTTTTTTTTCATTGTTTTCATAGATTTTGATTCCTTTAAATTATTATCATCCACTTTTGATCAACCAAGGTTATATAAGTATGTGTTGAGATCTATAATTTCAAGGAGACAAATTATGGAAGACATGATTCGAATCCAAATGAGCACCATGGGACCTGGGTAATATCTGGTTCGAGCAATTATAAGTACATGTGAACTTGATCCTTGTGAAAAAAGAGGACCATCAACTAATAGTTCATATCGAATGTATGTGCTACTGAATACTAAAAACCCCAATTTTTTGAATTAATAGGAAGAACAATTAAACAAATAAATGAAATGCTTATTGCTACAATGTTGAGCATTGAATAGGTGTCTGTGAACTGGATTAATTCCTTGTATTGCATCTATCATACAAAATTGGGTTCACTTTTGTCTTGCAAAAACCATAGCTTGGCAATGCTATCTTCTCTCATGAACTGCATGTAGTGTCAATCCTACAAAATATGGATAAGCTGACCAAATTGCAAATGATGTCTATTATAGTGAATTAGGTGGAAGATCTGTGATCATAAAATCTAGAGATTGTTTTGCACTTATTTTTCGTATCACATCATGTAATCAATAAGTACAATGATACCACACGAGTTAGGGATAGTGATTCGTCTACAAGTAGTTGAGCTAGGTATACGAAAATTTCATAAAAAAAAATTAAATACTACTAAATAATAACATACAATTGAACTGAGATAAATAATATAACATGTTTGAAAATCAATAATGTATTTACTATCATTAGGTAAACAAAAAATAGACATTAAATTAAGTCATTAGAATTATATATTTTGTGCTTATACTTATAAAAAGATATACAATTCAATAATAAGTTCTAGTAGAGAAATTTCATGAAAAATATAAACCAATAATATATATTTAAAAATAATAGTAACAGAGAAATTGGGGAAAGAAATAAAATAACTTAGTCATAATTATGTCTATGCCCACTATGACTCAACATTTGCAAGGCGTGTGATCTTTATGGGCCGTGATCTTTATGGGCCATAATGATAGTGGATTCAATGGATGAGAGAAGATTTTGAAAAATAAAGATTATTTTAAAATAAATTTTAAATTTAAGTATACATTAATCTAGTTTTTTATATTCTAAATTATTTTATTTTTAATTAATCTAAAAATCAACGATGCTATTTTGTTATGTTTTTTTTATATTGATTATAGAGATATCAACAAGATTTACAGTACGAATAGGAACCAAAAGTTTTTCAGCTCCAGAGGCATGCCTCACACGGAGAGAAAACAAAAACCGAGTATGTTGATCAAAATTACACCATTACACCATACGGAGACAGAATTACAAAAGGGCAATTATCATTAAAAGAGGTTTAATGTAGCAGGTCTTCAAACTGTTCCACCCATGCGGTCCATCCAAGCGGTCCTTCCATCCAAGCAATGTTTTTGTTGGCTTGGATTTGAGCTATCATTTTTATCTGATCATCAGTCGCATTCTTGTTCTTGGTGATTTCTTTGTGTAACTTTTTCACCGTTTTGTTGAATAGAGCCATATTGTTCATGGTTACGATAATCATAACCGTCTTTCATTTCAAACACGAACATAGTGGAATGTCCCATCTTGAGGAATCTGATAAGTTTCTCCCTCTCGATCATCATTGTGATACAAACCTGCGAGGAAATTTTCA
>MU225717.1:655687-671769 GCA_018584345.1 Thuja plicata
AAAAAATAACAAACAACCCCTTCTGCAATTGCCTACAGAAAGAAATATTATAACCTAACTTGATATTCCAGTAGTTATAAAACCAATCGTCAAGAAATTTTCTTGCAGGGCATCTTTCAACATCAACAGCAGCAAAGAAAATGGCAAAGTTTTGTAACCTACTTTTTTCCTTCTCAATCTCACCAATAATTTCAGTGTTAGGGCATATGGTGAAAGGTCTCAAGGTGTCCAGAGATCCCTTACCTTGTTCGGCCTCTTCATGACGTTGAACAGCACTAAACCTAGCAGAAGCTGCGACGACTGAGGAGTTAGCCACCGCCTCAGAGAAGGTCTTCGCAGTTGAGGATGCATTTTGTTTATCAGACCCGAGGTCATGAAGTTTAATTGCAGGGGAGGTTGTGGGGGCATTAATGGGAGTTAAGACAGGGTCTACGACATCTGTCGCGGGTGTTAAAGGCGGACCAGACATTAAAAACTAAATGTAAATAAGAATGCGCACACCTGTTTCATCAGAGTAAGTGCATTCGCCATTGAGGACGCCACGTCAGGGAGCATTCAAATTCGCCGCGCAAAAATTCCCTATCATTTTGTTATGTTTTGGATAATATTACTTTGTTTTTGTGAGGTACATTTTCAACTCACAATAAACTAATTTAGAATGTAAAAAATAGATTAATATATTGGAAATGTTATCTTCTCTCGTGAACTACACTATAATTGAGAAGCTTGTTTATACCTTGCAACAAGCTTGTAGTCTCAATCCTAGAAAATATGGATAAGCTAACCAAATTGCAAATGATGTCTATGATAGTGAATTAGGTGGATGATCTGGCATCATAAAATCTAGAAGAGATTGTTTTGCACTTATTTTTGTATCACATCGTGTAATCAGTTAGTGCAATGATACCACAAGAGTTAGGGATGGTGATTCATCTAAAAGTAGTTGAGCTAGGTATACAAAAGTTTTGTAAAAATAATTAAATACTATTAAATAATAATAATATATAATTGAACTGAGATAAATAGTATAAAATGTTTGAAAATAAATTATGTATTTACTATCATTAGGTAAACAAAAAATAGACATTAAATTAAGTCATTAGAATTATATATTTAGTGCTTATACTTATAAAAGATATACAATTCATTAATAAGTTCTAGTATAAAAATTTCATGAAAAATATAAACCAATAATATATATTTAAAAATAATAGTAATAGAGAAATTGGGGAAAAAAAGAAAAGAGTAGTCATAATTATGTCTATGCCCACTATGACTCAACATTTGCAAGGTGTGTGATCTTTATGGGCGATAACGATAGTGGATTCAATGGATGAGAGGAAATTTTGAAAAATAAAGATTATTTTAAAATAAATTTAAAATTTAAAAATATATTAATCTAATTTTTATATTCTAAATTAGTTTATTTATAATTAATCTAAAAATCAAAATTGTTATTTTGTTATGTTTTGGATAATATTACTTTATTTTTGCGAGGTACATTTTCAACTCAAAATAAACTAATTTAGAATGTAAAAAATAGATTAATATATTTTCAAATTTAAATTTTATTGAAATAATATTTATTTTTTATAATTTATAATAAATTTAGTCTTAAATTTTAAATTGTGTATAAATATATACATGCAAATTTTAATATCAATACTTTGGTTAAACAAAAGTATTGCACATTATGATTATAATTTTTTGTTGAAAATATCATTGAGAACATTTACACACTATCATGAGAACTAAATCTAAACAACAGAGTATAAAATAGTATAATTTTTAATGTTTATAATAATTGAATAAATTACCATCATTTATATTTTTAATATATTATTTCTGAGAATATACAATGAGTGTTAAGTGTTCTATTCATTCTTGTGAACCATTACTCATGAAACACGATCTGAAATGAGTTATTGAACTTTGTGCTGCTGACAAATGGAAGGAACATGTCTTATGACATGTTTGATTATTTTTGCCGCTTCTTTCCTCTGGCGACTGATTAATATTGACATGATTCAGAAACCACTTTCCATCATTGCAACTGAAAACTGGAAGTTTGGCAGTTTTGGAGCGTGAGACAGGTTCTCTCTGCATCCATATGCGAGCGATCTCGCAAGTAAAGCCTATCAACTAATAAATGATATTTTTATCAAAATTGTATATATTTTACTTTATAGATTATTCATCTTTATAATTGCCCTGATGGAAAGAGCCATAATGGCTTCCATTAACACTCCCAAAAAAATTATAATAATACAAAGAAAATTTTATTAGACATTTGAAAGGTTCTTGCACTAGAGCTTCCATATGTTGTTATGTAGTCAATGTGCGTCTTTTAGGGAGTGACATTGATTCATTCAAAATTTGTCTATCTTTCTGCTATAATCATTTTAACATTTTAAATCTATTTAATTTGGTTATGTGGCAAATTGCCACTAATGAGCTCTCTCTCTCTCTCTCTCTCTCTCTCTATGTGTGTGTGTGTGTGTGTGTGTGTGTGTGTGTGTGTGTGTGTGTGTGTGTGTGTGTGTGTGTGTGTGTGTGTGTGTGTGTGTGTGTGTGTGTGTGTGTGTGTGTGTGTGTGTGTGTGTGTGTGTGTGTGTGTGTGTGTGTGTGTGTGTGTGTGTGTGTGTGTAAGCACTTATCCCTTCCTATCTCTTTTTTATCTTTCTATATTTCAAACTCTCTCCCTCTATTTTTTTTGTCTTCCATCTCTAACTATTTTTCTCTCCTCTCTATCTCTAGATGCCTCTCCATCTTTCGCTATGCTTTCTCTATATTTCTCTCTATCTCTATTTGTTTACCCGCTTTCTTTCATTCTTTGTTTCTCTATCTATCTCTTTCAATCTCTACGTCTCTCTCGCCTTCTTATCCTATTGAAAACAAAACATGAGGTTGCTGATATTAGAACTTTATTATCTTCATGTTTTGAAGATTCTATATTGGATATGATTGGATCCCTATAAGTGGATCTACATATTTGATTTGGGCTACCACTTCTCCATTAACACATTTGTTTCACAAACAACATAATTTTCTTAATTGCATACTAATTGACCCTATGTACTACATAAATTTATGCATAAAGTAGACCAAAATTTTCCCTAATTGAAATTGGTAGTTAATATAGATATAAGAAATAATGAGAAAGTGGTGACATAATAAGATGGTAAAATGTTAGGCTTCTAATAATCTTGTAGTTGATTTTTGACTATGTAATCTAATTTGTTTAACAACATCCTAAACATATTGGAAACAAATCAATATTTTCATTTTAGTTATTCAAAAATAATAACTCGTACCTTTGAAATTGGGAAGTTGAGGCGTGATCTAATCTATTACATTGATCTAGTTCATTTTGTTGTGTTCTTCTTAAATATTTTTATTTATTCCTTGTGAACACCATATTTAATGAGCTTCACCCAAAAAAAATACATTTTTCTTTATAATACAATAGTTTCCTTGCAAACTAAGGCCTCTATTACATTACATTGGACTACTTCAATTGGTCCTTTGCATCTGGTGGTTATTTATTTTTGCAATTTGTGATGAAAGTAAAAATTAAAAATAAAAAAAATGATTAGCAAGAGATAAATTCTTCAATTCTTCAAAAGAATTATAAACAACTTCTTGATAGCGTGATAAAAAATAAATTGATCGAAGATAAGTATATCATTATAATTTTCCTCTCTATATAGAAACCTTGGATCATTTGATGAAAACTGCAAACTACAATTAAATTACTAAAAATAGTAGTGAAAGTCATCAACAATCTCATTTAAAACATGCAAAAATATCCTAATTGAAATTGCCATAATTTTGAAAAACAAACTATTGGACATAATTTTAGTATCAATGTAAAACTATTGAAGTTAGAGGATTTCAAACAAAGAACACAATCATCATGTAATCTAAAAAAATAACATATAACATAATTATTTAATTCTTTTCCTCGAACTTTTAGAAACTAAAAACATAGAAGTTCATGTTTTCTTCTATTATTTTAATCCAACAACTTTTTTGGGCATAATTGATGGTGCTTTTGTATTTTTTTTAAATTTTTTAAAGAATAATTTAACAAATTTGTTTGAAAAGATTAATACTTTTACTTTGAGCGGAATATCATAATGTGCGGCACAATTATTGCACACATCTTGCAAACACTTTCCTGATTGAGTTCCCACAATAAAAGTCCCTCTTTCATACTTTTCTCTTTTAACTTGACTAATCGTAGAGAGCAATTCTTTATATTTCGCTAAACTTTTACTCCTCCCTCAAATGCAAACACCAGAATATTTCAAATTCATTCGCACCATTGGACATGAAGAGCGCGTGAATTGTAAAGGTCGGTTCATCATTTTCCTCCTCTCCTTTGCTTTTGTGTTGCGTGCACTTTCATTTATCAATTAGTAGTCTCCAACAACTGCGGAAACTGGACCTCGGTCACAATGAAGTAACAGGAAGGATACCAGATGCAATTGGACAATTTTATCGTCTGGAGATGATTAGTTTCCACAGAGCAGGGCAACAACTAGCTGGTGAGTTTGATTGGAATGGCGTTGCAATGCACGAGACACAGTCCAGGGGAAAGAGCAGGAATGAGAGAGGTAGAGGGCACGCTTGAAAGGATTGTGTATTGCAGAGCATCCATCAGTGCATAGTTCTTTTAGCAGTATAAAGAAGCTATAATAGCAATTGATAAGACTTGACCATATACGTATCCCAGGTGCAGAGATGGTGAAGCTCGATGGGACTTCAAACCTTTCCTTTTTCTTGAAACCACTTTTGCACCCAGAAACCAGATAAAAGGTTTTCTTTTTTCTTTTTTCTTTTTTCTTTTTGGTGAAACAGGTTTTGTGACCGTCCATAGACCAGGAAAAGCCTATCGGCTAATTACAAAAAGTTATATTAGACAAGCACACCACATGGGAATTTCACACCATGTGAGGCAGCCCAACGGTAGAAACAACACGCATAAACGTAGGAGAGTCACAAAATACATGAGGAAACAAGGGTTCTAGCGATATCAGAATGAAGGATATCAGTAAGATCGGGCCAGGGGAGAAAACCGTCATTGATCCGACTCTCAACAACCCCAAGTGCCACCTTTGACAGGGCATATACGTGAGGTAGGGATTGCATACAAAGTGCTCCAAGAGTGAGAAATGAAGAAACGGTCCAAATTCAGAGATACAAGTGAAACCAGAGCGACGGTTCGTCCAAGTGAATGTGTCATTTGTAGGTTGCATCTCTACCAATCCGTTGGTTTGCACAAAGGTCCAAAATCCATCTGTGAATGGCCAATCAGATTAATGCCCCCAGATTTCTCATTGCTAGATAAAATAGCGTTGAAATCACCAGCAATTACAAAAACTCCCACCGTTGCAGCCAGACATCCAGTCAATTAATCCCAGAGAAACTTCTTCTCATTCGATTTGACAGGCCCATAGACATTATAAATTGTGAAGTTAAGGTTAGAAGATAGACAAGAGACCACACCCGAAACCCAGAATTTGTTGCACAGAATGTTGGAGACCTTAACTTCGTTTACCTTCTAGAGGTACCCAGCCCACTAGAGGCACCAAGAGCATCACTGAATTTACCTTTCCAAAATTTTACATGAGCATCCAGATAACTTGGATTCCTGTATTAGAATGAGTTCGCGTGATAGGCGATCCAATTGATCCCTAAACGCGCGCTTCGTTCCAGGTGATAATCTTCAACGCAAACCAGGGAAGGGCGTCACCCCCTTGGATCGCGTGAGGTAAGACTTGATTGAAACCTGATCGGTTGCATGGGCATCCTCCTCTCTCTTATGTTTATTCATTTTCCTGCCTGTTCGTTTTCGGACAGGGTCCGTCCGAAGAAATTGTGCAGGCGATTGTGAGATTGTCCTGGGTTCTACAATATCCAATTCATCCACAAAGATGTTCTGATCAAACTGATCGTCCAAAAAGCCCAGCACCTTAGGAGTCACACTCAGAATGAGTGCCTTCGCATTGGGGGGCCTTGATTAGCAGCTTTTGCGGGAGACGATTCGGCCTGGAGATGATTATGCTCGCACTGTTCCACTAATGGAATGATCGCATTGGTGTCCTCATGCGGTCGACTGATCAACTCGACCACATCAATTTCTAATGAGGGTTGTCTATTAGCTGCAAAATCTGTGACCTTCGCTGGAGATATATATATATATATATATAGCCGAAAGGTTTCTTTTGGGGAGAAACCTTTAACCGGCAAACTGTCTCACGCTCTTTGCGGGTGCCCGTGAAAATTTCTCTGTCCTGTCGGTTTAACAATTTTATGCATTTAATTTTCTGCTACTTCATTCATTGCCTTCCTTTTTACCAGTAGTCTCTTCATACACGGCAAACATTAGATAATATTTTAAAAAACATCTGTACATCTTAGGGGTAGCTCAAAGAGATCATGTGTTCTTGGCATTATGTTTTGCGGACCCTGAGATTGCTACAGTCGTATTCTTCATTCAGATATCAAACAGGAAAGGTCTTTATCAGATGAAATAGTTGGAATGCTCTGTAGATGAGTCTGTAAAATGTGGAGGCACAAGCAGTGTTTGCATGAAGCAAGGAGTTTCCGCACTGAATATGGAAATCCATTCAAACATAGTGAGTGGATTTTGGCAGACAGAGAAAGCCATGGTAATGGCAAACATAGTGAGTGGATTTTGGCAGACAGAGAAAGCCATGGTAATGGTAAACATATTGGGTTTATAACCAGTAATGTGCCTGCTAAATATGGATTTGTTGATAACAGCTTTGGAAGGAAAAATGCTAGATTCCATGACCACTGCTAATGTCCGCATTGCCTATTTAAAATGAAGCAGGGGATATATTTTGAAAATATCTAGTAAATTTGTAAACACCAAGGCCGATATAGATGCATTGGCACCATGCCCCGAATGATGAAGCCATAAAGTGTAGCAGCTTGTATTGAGCCAATCATTTGGTCTAAATTTTGAGTTAAGAAATTGCTAATGTGTTGAGTTATAAGGGTTTGCACTAGAGTGTATTAACCATCACTTGTCCATCAGCCTTCTATTTTTCTAATGTTTTGTAAAGTTATGATTTCCCCCTGTGTGAAATTTCTATGAGCCATTTGAGGATGTGATCTGCGTTCAATGATCAGAGATATGCATAGCTAGATGGTGATGTCTTTGCCTGCGAGTGGGAGCTTTGTAACAAGGTGTGGACTGCATCAAAACATAAAAAAAAGTTCACTAGCAGATGTAATTATGAATTTGGAAACCTTTACTAGCATCCAATTTGCCAACATCGACAATGGAGGATTTCAACAAGGCATGGACACCCATAAACGCATAGACGGGCATGATATTATGTTGCAGAATACCCCACAGGAAATGATCTCAGGGAGTGTACAATTGCAGGGAAATGCACATTGGCTGTGAAAAAGCCATGGAAATTTCTAAGCAGTGTCATCGGCAGATGTAAAGCCAATTACCTTAACATGAAGCGGGTAGCGCCTCTGAGAGAGCAATGGTTCCCAAGCCAAAAATGACGAGAACTGACACGGCCGCACCGATTGCTATACCAATAATTGCGGCTGTACCTAGGCCTTTTAACCTGTTGAAAAGATCTAGAACAAAAAAATACAATTTTAGGTTTTAAAAATCTGTAAAATTAGAACAATGGGCTTTCAAGAAACAACAGTAAAAATGAAGAACAATTCCTCACCAAGAAACAGGTAGTCTGATATTGGAAGGAAAAAGTAAGGTCCAAATTCCCCTGGGGCCTTATAAGCATGCGAGCTTAAACTGTAACCAAGCTTTACAATTTTTGATCGCTCAAAATACTTAGTCCCAACCGGTGGAAAAATCCAGAGGGAATTGTGAGATATTCGATGGCGTCAAAATACATACAGCAAAGTAGATATACTGCTAACCCCTCCGGCAAACTCAAGTTGGTCATCAGGGATTTCTCCAAATTTTGGAATCTAGAAAGATTGTTGAGAGCTGAAAAGAAAGTACATATAAATACAATCATAATTAATGAACTATAATAATTTATTATATTATATAAATAATTATTCTAATTTTAAATCAAATTGTATTTTGCTTAGATAAAATAAGAGTGTTTTTGTTTCACATTGTAAATTATTAATTTGAAATTTTATTCTTATATTTTGGTACTAAGTAGAAGATAATAAATTAAATTATTATATTTTGACACCTCTCTATCAATCAATCAATTTTGATATTTTATAAAAAAATTGTATGTGTCACAATCCCAAAAATATTTGCATTCATTAGTATCTAGGTTTCCACACTTTTGAACATTATAAACTATCGGCGCACCCCTTGCACCTCATTTTGGTGCAAGCGCTAGTATAATACCCTTCTGGATGATCGTGTTTCTGGTTTGAGTTTGGAACTTATTTATATATATAAGTATTAATATTATTAATACCACATTCTGCAGTTACCTCTGTCAACATTCCTCAGTAGGACGGAACCCCCATTTTTCGGAAACAACAGCCAGAGTAGTTGTTAAAAAGTAGTTATGTTTTAAAGGCAGGAACACAAATGGCATATACCGACGCAACATCATCCACAGACAGCAGGAAAAGATGCACATATGTCACTCAAAGGAACACAAAAGGAACTAGAGCATGCACATGCGGCAGACAAAGGAACCAAAGCACGCACAACTTGCAGGAGATTGAGAGGTTTATCAAGAAAGAAAGCACGACATCACACCAAAGTGTGCATGACACATGACACCAATCTAGAAAGAAGGGCATCGAGAGCATCCTTGCAGCGCTGTAGACAATGTTGGGCAACGCCATCTTCATCATAGATAATGTTTTCACTTGTGCTTGCAACCCTTAAGATAGCGCGAATATGACATCTCATGGCAAGCGAATACACTTCCCTAGTAGGGCAGAAATTTCTTCTGAAAATTTGAGATCGACTGATCCCTCATCGAAATGCTATAATCTATATCCTGGTTCGCACTTTGCATATACAAAATATACTATTGGGACTTTTAATCCCTTCTTAGCCTTGGATAGAAAGGATTTCAATGCCCTCCATGTTCATTTGATTGAAGAATCCACTCATAAAAACCCTACTGTTTACAAACCCAGAAATCCACCCAAAAAGATTTCTATGAATATCATCCAGCAGTGACCGACATCATTGTTACAAGAGTCCTCTAGGCTTCAACGGGTCAACAACTTCAGCAAACATCCTAAGCTTCTAAACAACATAGGGAAGGAAGCAGACAAGCTGTACAAAGATACTTCCAAAACCCTACAAACATAACAATACACAAAGGAATACATTGGGAAAAATATCAACAATTTTCTAGAAAGGGCAAAAAAACCACGACCTGAAGACAATTTTTTTTGAAAGGACTTCCTCAAACACACGACATGACAGATACCCAACATACCTCTTTAAAAATATCCAACACACGAATAAATGGATTCGAACCCAGTAAGCACAACTCAATAAGGGTTAGACAAGCAAACAAACCCCATTCCAAACCATGGAGTAACAAGAACAAAGTGACTATAAAGGAAATGCCAAAAGTTGCTATAGGAGCAAATGCAATCCCAGTAGGAACAAAGCGCAACAACACCAAAACAACCCTCAATGGAAAATCCACGAACGATAAGGAGCCATCTACCATCATTATTAGCAATGACATTTCCAACAAAATTTGGGAACGATGTGAATCTCATGGGATATTTGTTGCTTGGGAAGGTGCATTCGCTCACATCTCAACTCTCGCAAAATGGTTTAAATCTACTCTGAATTCATAGGTAAGTATCACTATCATTAATCAAAGCACATTATTTTTAGATTGTTCATCTAGAGACTTAGCCGAAGTACTTCTTGCATCTAAAAATATTTTTTAAAAAGGCTTTAATGTAAAATTCTCAAAATGGAAACCTAATTTCAATAGAAATAACAACACCATTTTAAATCCACTCAAATGGATTTATCTCAAAAACTACCTGGTAGAATTAATGCACCACAACATCTTAAGAAAGACAGGGAAACAAATAGGAACGAAGATTGTTTTTGAGCATAACTACATGGTTGATTCTGATGTCAAAATTCTTGTGGAAAATATAACAAAAAATCTAAACCCAATCAAAATTATAACAAATCATAGTATATATGAAATACATCCAGAGATATATAAGGGCACTATAGGTTGTTTTGATATCTTCATTTCAAATTCTAATGACGATTTTGAGGGCATCCACCACACCTCCAATCTCTGTAAACTTCTAGAAAACTTCATAATCCTTGATCACTCCACAGAAGTCTCTAAAACATGAGATAAACAATATCATCAGGGATTTTTTTAGTGGTGATTATTCACCAATTGGCGAATATGTCCCTTCAGGCGTAAAGAAATTGGCAAAAAAATGCTTAGTATACTGGTTGACTGGTTCACCCAGATTTTATAAAAGACACATATAGTGGTTGGGTTGTTTGCCACTATTTGCACATAATTTCACTATGGTAGTCAGGTTGTTCACCCATTTTTCTATTGTATATTTTACAATTATTCGCCACGAATTAAGGAAGGGTGTATTTATCAAGGATTGCCATTCGCCAAAGGCCCATTGTCCCAAGTGAAAGTTTTATTTTCACTAAGACCCAATTCGCCATGCATCATAAATAATCGTGTCCCAAATTGCTGCCCTATTCACCTAGTCAATTACTTGAAATTACGCAGGGTTCGCCAAATATTAGTTGTTATCATATGCAATTATCGACCCTTCGCCAAAATTTGAAATAAGCATTTGTATATAAGGATAGTTTCAAGAGATTTAGTAGTACAAAAATTCAATTGATTCTGAGCTCACAATTGCGATCGGTAGCGAACCAGAATGACTACAAGTCTGTAGTATCTTATTCAAGTAAAATTTTATTGTAGCCTTGATTTGTTGGAGATGTCACAGTCAAAGTTAAACAGGAAGAGGACTATTGAAGGTGGAGATGTCCAAGAGAGGCCAACAAAATGCAGAAAAATATCTTCATACTTGGCGGGGGCAGACACAATGGTGTTGGTCAAAGTGAGGAAGGTACATCATCAAAGGAACCTGTACAACTTCAAGATTATCAACTTACACATTAGTCTATTCAACAAACTGGGGAACCTAATAAATATGGTGACGAAGTTGCGGAAACTGATATCTCTGATGAAGATGACCTTGAAGATGAATTTCAAGTAAATAACCAGTACCAGGATGAATCGATCGACTTCGGTGATGATGATGGTTCAATTAACAATAACACTAAAGGGAGAGGAAAATCAAAAGAAAAACCAATCATCAACGGGAGATGTCCAGGAGATTTAAATTTGATTGGGCGACAAAGTATCCATTGAATGAACCTATGGACAATCTAATTGTAGGTGAGCCGCCAGTAGAATAGAGATGTACGATTTATAGTTGGATAAAAAGGAAAAGCGGTTGTAGCTTAAACTAGACACCATAGAGAAACATGTTGGTAAGGTTTACGAAACCTCAACTATAGATGGAAAGGAAATAAAAGTGGTAAGATATAAAACAAAGGAGCAATGTCAACATCAAAGGAATGCTAAGGAATATTATTTGTTTCAAAAATTTAAGACGAAGCCTGATGAAGTTCAAGGTTATATTAATGTTATTTTTGCAAAAGAAAGTGAAGTAGAAGAACGCGGAAAATTTGTTCAATTAAGTAACATTTTCCATATTTTGAGCAGAGGGCGTCCAATGACAGACTATCCAGAAATGAGTGGTTTGTTACACTTTCTGAAAGTTCCTAACTATCCTACCACTCATTGGTCAATAAACAATGGATGGGAATGGGCAAGTTGTATTGCCCATGTTGAAATAGAGGATGTACAGAGAAAAATAAAAGAGTCAACCTTTATTGCATTGTCTTTAGACAAAGTTACGGCAATAGATAATACGTTGTGGGTATGCATGCATGTTTATACTGTACAGAAAAATGTCTGCCAACCACATCTACTAACTATTGCAAAATTGAGGGACAATGCGACATCAAAAACTTTATTTCAATTATTAAAGAGTCATTTAATTGAATATGGAGCTATGGATGAATTGACAATAGCGAAGAAGTTGATCTGTGTTGGAGCGGATGGAGCTTCAGTAACGCAAGGTCAAAGGAATGGTCTTTGCACAAAGATGCAGGATTCTTGTTCACCATATGTTGTTGGCATTCACTGTATGGCCCACAGGATGGATCTTGCTTTTAGATTTGTGAAGAATTTTCCTTTAGTAAACAAGGTTGAAGATTTAGTAAGAGAGTTGTACTCATATTTTTGTTGAAGTCCCAAACGTTTTAGGGAATTTCAATACTTTTCTGATGGAATTGCCAATGGAAACAAGCATCTAAAAGATGTTGATACCAGATGGATCTCTTTGGATGGACCAACGCATCAAGTTTTTTCTGAATATCAATCTTTGATTGGACTTATGTATGAAAATCGCGACAATGCAGAAAATCAGAGATGTGGCGACTTGCTTCGGAGGTTAAGAAATATAGAGACACTTTTGACTTTAGCATCTCTTCTTCCCATGCTAGAATAAATGACGTTCATTATGAAAAAACCCCAGCAAAGAGCCATGTATATTGCAGAATATGCTCATTTGCATAAAATGTCATGCCAAGCCCTCGATAATCTTTATCAAAATGAACCAAATTTATCCGATGAAAAATTTCATCACTGGTGGAAACTAACAGATCTGGACAATCCTGATAATTATTTAAAGATCATTGAAAATGGAGATTTATGTGTTTGTGTAAGGGGATTTCAAATACCAATGTACTATAGTTCCCCAAAGAAGCAAGCTACAAGAGTTACAAGGGAAGATTTTACCAAGATCATCGAGTCTATAGCAGCTAATGAAAGGGGCATAGCCTATAAAGTTTCCTCTGAAATAAGATCCTGATTCCCATATGAACAACTGCTTGAGGCCATGACAATTGTGTTTCCTCAATATTTGCGCTTAAACTCTAAGGAAGATTATCGTAATAGGCCGTTGACTTTGATAAAAGAATTTTGCAAATATGTAGAATTCAATTGAGTGACTATCAATGGAATTTTAGATGAAGGTCTTCTTAGACAGCAATCAGGCACTTTTGCAAGGACTATGAAGCATCAATATCAATTAATGCATAATCCACATGAATAGGGCTCGGCAACAAGGCTTTGGACATAACTAAAACAGAGCACAATGTTGCGTGATGAAATTTTAGAGTTCTTCAAGCTTGTTGATCTATGTCAAACCATGATATTGGGTTCGGTGGAGGATGAGAGATTTTTCAATGCTTTGGGCTTCCTAAAATCAAAGCTAAGAAACAACTAGACAAGAATTCGGAAACATGCTTGAGGGTCTACACATCTAGGTATGATGTCAATACTTTTCCTTATCAAAAAGCAATGGAAACATGGAAGAAAAGATGCAAAAGAAGAGGGTTGGGAAACACCATCAACCAATCTCTGACTCCGAGTGGGACAAACACCGGTGGCGATGGGAGTGGGATTCATAGAAGCGGAGGTCAAAGTGAAGAAGACAAATGAAAATGAAGAGAACGATGAAGGAACTGGAATACGGGAATTAGATGATGATGACGACGCAGACATGAATTGGCAAATTTAGGAAATTTCTGCTAAATTAGCAGTAGCAATCAATAGGTATTTTTTGAACTTATTAACTACTATATCCTATCATTCAATGTCCATTCTAGAAAAGCAAGAATGTATTATGTTTCATCATTCAAATTTGAGAACAAAGAGTATCATTATTGTAGTTTGTATCGTATCATCAATGATCATTCATATTTGAATTTGAAATTCCTGAATGAAAGTTTGTATTCCAATAGTATATAATAGAGTAAATCAACTAAGAATAACTGAATAAAGTAGAGTAACTCAATGTACATTAAATTGGAAAATATGAAAATTAGATAGAGCATAAATTGTTTTGTATTCATTTTCAATACATTACAATTTACAGTAGTTCAAATTCAGAGCAATCTTTGTAGGTCAGTCCAAACATCCTCTGATGGCAGAACAATTTGGTTCATAGTATAGTCACACTCCTACAACTTCGTTAGCAATTCATATTTGGAAGTGTGATTTGACAGCACTGTTGCTTCTAAAACCCCATTCAAATTTCTCACTGGTTTGATGAAATCCATGAATGTATCAGGAGATATGTCTGTAGGAAGAAAGTGTAAATCAGTATTTATTTTGTCCTACAACCTTTTTTTGTAAGTTTCCCTTCCAATGAACTTATTTGCGTCAAATCCCTTAGGCAAACCAAGACTTTCCAATTTTTCTTTCCTCTGTTCCATCTTTGTGATCTTCTTCTTAGCTTTGTCATCTAATTCATGTGCTTCTCATAGCTTCTTGATGACATGTAATTGATTGAATGTTTGAAGATCTTAAGTTGATGATCATGCAAGGCATTAAATTAGTTAATATATTCTACTGTCATTGATCTCAACTTGATATAATCTGTATGGTCATGGAAATACTACAAAAGACTTCAAAGAACCAATGAATTAAAGGCTACGCTATCAGTAATGCATATAAGTCAAGTATTCACTAAGTGACTGTATACACCGACGAAGTGCATGCCGACAGACAAAGTAAAAGAGAAAAGTCACACTGTTACCTGACGAGAAAATGTACAGCATTACCGATGAGTGGAGTTATAGTGTTGACCGATGAGAAAAACACAGGGTAACCCGACGGACTGAATTACAATGTTGCCCAATGAAAAAGACAAGGACGGAGATCCCGATGAAAACTAAAGTCACACCAACAGAATAGTCAGTTATCACCGATGACTAACTGAAGTGTTGACTGACAGAATAGAGAGTTTAGAAATGACAAAATGCTTAGCTGTGAAGAAGCTATAAATAGACTTAACGGATACTTATCATTGTTCTAATCATCTAGATAAAGCCAGAGATAAGTAATTGATTTAAAGTTGATTTGTCCAGTTGGCAAGAAGATCTCTTTGAGATAAAATAGGAGTTTGCTTTAAATCTAATTGGCGAGAATTGTGGATCACGCCAAGAATCAAGAAAGCCAAGAAAAGGTAAAACATGTCTATAAAGAGACAAATCCTATTCATTACGATTAGGAGTGTGGGGTGAAGAGAAAAGATGGAAAATGCTAAAGAGATTCTAAAGGAGAAGAAAGTCTAAATTCAGACTTGATCAATCAAGCTAGAGAAAGAGCTAGATTCTGCAGACACCGACGAACGGTGAGACAATATCACAGAGCAGATTAGTGTGGAGCAAAGGTATAGAATTGATTATATTGATTAGAGAGGTAATGCACTTACAATAGATCTGAAAATATGCAATTAAGTTGTATGTATGAATAGATCATTAATATTTCAGTTTAACCATTGAAGCATCAAGTCTCTTAACCGAGAAGGACTTAAAAGTCTTCTACAATTGAGATACATCCCAAGGAGTATCAAAAAGTTTGATCATGGAAGTAGCATTGGATATGCCTGATACCTATTGACAGGCCAAGTGAGTGTTTGATCAAGGATGGTAGCATTAGATGCCAGATACTAGGTGATAAACTATCTTTTAAATCCTCTAACAAGGTCACACCTAAGAGTGTGTTTGTAACCTTTAACAAGGTTGGCTCCTAACAAAGCTCACTTCAGAAGACTGAAAATTTAGGGTACCAGTCCCAGTGGTTTTTCCCGTAATAGGGTTTCCACGTTAAAAATCCATGTGTTATGTGTTTTTGTTTCATTACTTTACTGTTTTACATTTCACATATGCAATTCTAGATTTATCGGTATACTCTACATATTTACTGTGTTTCAGTAAATAGTTGACTGCTTATTAGTAATCATATAGAAGAGAGATTTACAAAGCAATCCGACAAGTAGAAAATAGATATAAGTAATTCAAGGCATTCATCTTGTAGGACAGAAGATAACTAGAGACATAATTTGTGGTTATAAGTTTTAAGGGTTGATTTAAGGATTAATTTTTGAGGCCACTGATCCACCCCCCCCCC
>MU225717.1:673017-690541 GCA_018584345.1 Thuja plicata
AAGAATGGGTAATGACACACCTTGTCCAGTTGAAGGTAGAGGAACCATAATGTTGAATAACCAGATAAAATGTGAAAATGCTTATTGGGTAAATGGATTGAATTATAATCTATTGAGTGTTTCTTAGATTAATAATTCAGGTCACAGAGTAGCATTTGAAAATAAGAAGGAAAAAATCTTCAATAAATCAGGAAATTTGATTGGTATCGGCGAGCAGACAAAAGGTAACTTATTCTATATGAATGATACTGACACCACTTGTTTGATTGCTACAAAAAAAGACATATGGTTGTGGCACAAAAGATTGTGTCATGTGAACTTTGACAACATGATAAAGATTACCAAAAAAGAGAAATGTAAGAGGCTTACCGACGATGACCAAGCCTGACAACATCATGTGTAAGAATTGTCAAAAGGGTAAGATGACAAAGTCTAGTTTCAAAAGAAAAACCCATACATCTGATGTCATTCTAGAATTAGTCCATACTTATTTATGTGGACCTATGAGGACAAAGAGTTATTATGGAGATAGATATTTTATTCTCTTTTTTGATGATTACTCTAGAATGATGACAATAATGTTTCTAAAAGATAAATCAGAAGCATTTAAGATGTTTAAATTGTATAAGGCAATGGTTGAGAAACAAAGTGGTAAAGAATTGAAATGCTTAAGATCGGAAAGAGGAGGGGAATTTATTTCAGATGAATTCACTAACTTTTGTAATGAGCATGGAATCAAAAGATAGGTCTCAGCACCAAGAACACCACAGCAAAATGGAATTGCTGAAAGAAGGAACAGATCCATAGTTGATTATGCAAGGACATTGATGATAGAGAAAGGCATCACCCAAATATTCTGGAGGGAAGTTGTCAGTACTATTGTTTACACATTAAATAGAGTACAATTGAAGAAAGACACCTTATGAGCTTTGGTATGGATACACACCCAATGTGAGTTATTTCAAAAAATTTGGCAGTCAATGCTATATCTTAAAAGATGATAGAAATGGAAAACTTGACTCCAAGAGTGATGAAGGAATCTTTCTAGGGTATTCTACCAAGAGCAAGGCTTATAAATGTCTAAATAAGGCCTCTAAAAAAATTGTTGAAAGTACAAATGTAAAGATAGATGAATTTGCAGAGAAGAATGAAAAGGAAAGCACTAAATAACCAAAGGACTACAATAGGTTTGTATACAATGAAGAACCTAACACTCTACCCGACCAACAATGTAGAGCTCCCGAGCAATAGATCATTGCACCCGAGCATTAGGCTACAAATACCGATGATCAGAATATTGCTCAAGATGATGCACAAAGTGATGGAGAATAGAATGAAGGAAAAATGATGATCAAGCTGATAGACAAAGAGCTGAACTTGTACTTGCAAGATATGTCAGAAAGAACCATCCATAGAACTAGATCATTGGAGACAAGAAAGATGGTATAAGAACCAGAAGTAAGTCTCTAAATATAAGATGTCTTATTTGTGATTATGAGCCCAAATCTGTCAATGTTGCACTAGATAATGATGAATGGATAAGTGCTATGAATGAGGAGATTGAGAAGATAGAGAAAACAAGACATGGACACTTGTATTGAGGCCAAATGACAAGAATGTCATCGGTACAAAATGGATATTCAGAAATAAACTGAATGAGAATGGAGAAGTCACTAGAAACAAAGCAAGACTAGTATGCAAGGGGTATGCACAAGAAGAAGGAATTGACTATTGAGAGACCTTTGCACCCATTGCTAGGCTAGAAGGAGTGAGAATATTACTTGCTTATGTTGCATGTAAAGGATTCAAGGTATATCAAATGGATGTCAAGTCTGCATTCCTAAATGGAATACTTGAAGAACAGGTATACATTGAGCAACCAGAGGGTTTGTTGATCCAAACAAAAGGAACATGGTGTGTAGACTACACAAAGCCTTGTATGGATTGAATCAAGCACCCCAAGCTTGGTATGAAAGACTTCATTCCTATATTATATAAGTATTGGATTTGTAAGAACTAGTGAAAATAGTAATCTTTATTTGAAGGAAGATATTGATGCTAACATTTTGATTGTTGAGATATTTGTTGATGATATCATATTTGGAGGCAATGATATGCTATGAAAATCATTTGCAAATGAAATGAGCAAAGGGTTTGAGATGTCTATGTTTGGAGAGATCAAGTTCTTTCTTGGTCTACAGATCATGCAACAAGATGAAGGTATTTTCATTACATAATCCAAATACATCAAGGAAGTACTAAAAATATTCAAGATGGAAGAATCCAAACCAGTTGGAACACCAATTGCAACTGGATGTAAGCTGACAAAGGAAGACAAGTCATCAGAGGTAAATTAGACTTTGTACAGATCAATGATTGGAAAACTTATATATGTTGTACATACTTGACCAGATATTGCATATGCAGTAGGAATAGTTGCAAGATTTTCTGCTAATCCCAGGGAATCACATATGTCTATTGTGAAAAGAATTCTAAGATATCTAAAGAATACCGAGGAATATGGCTGATGGTATAGAAGAAAAGGCAAATTTGAACTAAAGGTCGTTACCGACGCTGATTGGGCTGGAAATATTAATGACTGAAAGAGCACAACTGGAGGAGCATTCTTTATGGGTGACATACTTGTCACATGGATCAACAAGAAGCAAGGATGCATCTCTCAGTCTACTGTAGAGGTAGAGTATGTTGTTGTTGCTGCAAACTGCTCAAATATTGCATGGATCAAACAATTAATGGAAGGTATGCATATGAAAATTCTTGAACTAGTAATTATCTACTGTGATAATACAAGTGCAATAAACATTTCCAAGAATCCATTCATGCATGCTAAAACAAAGCACATTGTCATCAAGTATCATTATTTGAGAGAACAAGTTCAGGCAAAGGAGGTGATGCTTGAGTATGTGTAATCAAAGGAACAATTGGCTGATATCTTCACCAAGCCACTGCCCAAGGATGCATTTGAATACTTGAGAAAGAGACTAGGGGTCAGACCCTTGTCTACCTACATCAGCCTACATATTATCATAATATCATTCATATTGATACAGGCAGAGAGATGGACTTCAAAGATAAATCTATACACAACAAGGTATTTATCTACTCCGAGCACCAGAGTTATTACCGATGGATTGGGAAATTCAAGGAATATATTATGGATCCATTTGGCATCACTATCAAAAGCTTGTTTGACAAATATGTTTGTTTGGCATTGTTGTCAAAGGCAGAGAGATATCTCATTATCATACTGATAAAGGGAAAGATTATATCCATCAAAGTATCCAAAGGGAGAATACACACGAAGAGACATCACAAGAAAGGAGAACAATAAAAGGGAGAGAATTTGACACAGAATAAAAACACATCACATCAGAGAAAGAAAGATTCTACATCTATCCAGTGAAGGGATTGAAGACAGAAAGAAAGCTGCAAGAATCAAATCAAAGCTATTTGAGCTTACTGAAAGCCAGATATTTGTAATAGTTACATTAGAAAAGCTTGATGAAACTATATATTTCATATTGTATTAGCAATAGTATAGTATGATAATGTAGTATGTTGCCATCAATACCAAAGGGAGAGATTAATGACATGTAATTGATTGAATATTTGAAGATGTTAAGTTGATGATCATGCAAGGCATTAAATCAATTAATGTATTGTATTGTCGTTGATGTCAAATTGATATAATCTGTATGGTCATGGAAATACTGCAAAAGACTTCAAAGAACCAATGAATCAAAGGTTATGCTATCAGTAATGCATATAACTCAAGTATTCACTAAGTGACTGTATACACCGATGGAGTGCACGTCGATAGACAAAGTAAAAGAGAAAAGTCACAGTGTTACTCGATGAGAAAATGCACAACATTACCGATGAGCAAAGTTACAGTTTTGACCGACGAGCAAAACAGAAAGTAACCCGACGGACTGAATTACAATGTTGCCCGACGAAAAAGACAAGGACAAAGATCCTGATGACAACTAAAGTCACATCGATGGAACAGTCAGTTATCACCGATGACTAACTAAAGTGTTGACTGACAGAACAGAGAGTTTAGAAATGACAAAATGCTTAGTTGTTAAGAAGCTATAAATAGACTTAACGGTTACTTATCATTATTCTAATCATCCAGATAAAGCTGGAGATAAGTAATTGATTTAAAGCTGATTTGTCTAGTTGGCAAGAAGATCTCTTTGAGATAAAAAAGGAGTTTTCTTTAAATCTAATTGGTGAGAATTGTGGATCATGCCAAGAATCAAGAAAGCCAAGAAAAGGTAAAACATGTCTATAAAGAGACAAACTCTATTCATTACGAACAGGAGTGTGGGGTGAAGAGAAAAGAGGGAAGATGCTAAAGAGATTCTGAAGGAGAAGAAAGTCTTCATTCATACCTAATCAATCAAGCTAGAGAAAGAGCTAGATTCTATAGACACTGACGAATAGTGAGACAACATCACAGAGAAGAACAGTGTGGAGCAAAGGTATAGAATTGATTATATTGATCAGAGAGGTAATAAACTTACAATAGATCTGAAAATCTACAATTAAGTTGTATGTATGAACAAATCATTAATGTTTTAGTTTAACCATTAAAGAATCAAGTCTCTTAACCTAGCAGGACTTAAAATTCTTCTACAATTGAGATACATCCCAAAGCGTATCAAAAATTTTGATCATGAGAGTAGCATTAGATATGTCCAATACCTATTGACAGGCCAAGTGAGTGTTTGATCAAGGATGGTAGCATTAGATGCCAGATACAAAGTGAAAAACTATCTTTTAAATCCTCTAACAAGGTCACACCTAACAATGTGTTTGTAACCTTTAACAAGGTTGGCTCCTAACAGAGCTCACTTCAAAAGAGTGAAAATTTGGGGTACCAGTCCTAGTGGTTTTTCCCTTAACATGGTTTCCATGTTAAATATCCATGTATTATGTGTTTATGTTTCATTACTTTACTGTTTTATATTTCACATATGCAATTCAGGATTTATCGGTATACTCTACATATTTACTGTGTTTCGATAAATAGTTGACTGCTTACCGGTAATCATACAGAAGAGAGATTTACAAAGCAATCCAACAAGTAGAAAATAGATATAAGTAATTCAAGGCATTTATCTTGTAGGACAGAAGATAACTAGAGACATAATTTGTGGTTATAGGTTTTAAGGGTTGATTTAAGGATTAATTTTTGAGGCAACCGATTCACCCCTCCCCGCCCNCCCCCCCCCCCCCCCCCCCCCCCCCCCCCCCTCTCAGTTATTACTAACACTTCTCACATTTTTTAATGATACTTGATACCTTTACTAAGGCATTAAGGCAAGTGCTAATTTCCTTGTTTAATAGATAACTATCACTCTTACTGTAGAGTTGTTGCATAATATATTTTGCTTTCTTTTCTTCCTTGACAACATCCATGTTTTGTTCAATGTTCTTATGGAGCTTCAAATAACATACTCTCATACTTTGAAGCATTTCAAACCACTCACACAAGCTAAGAGACATCCCCAATATTTTTTCCCAAATGTGTTCTTTAGTAATCTTCACTAAATTATTACTAGTATTTGTTAAAGTTTGAATTGTATTATTGGCCTTCTTTAGTTCTTCTGCCATTTTTTCACAATTATTTATCTCTTCCACTATTTTGTGTTCCCAATTATTGGCTTTATCTGCCTTAGAGTCCAATTGATTTTGCAATTCCTGGTTAGAGGCAGCATTACTCTCCGCGGTTTTAAATAACTTTTGTGAAGTGACTCTTTCTTCCTCTAGTTTTTTACTAATTTCTACCAATTTTCCCCTTAGTGCCTTCAGCTCTGCCTGCTCCTGTTCCTTCACTACTGCCTCCGCATGTTCCTTCTTTGTATTTGTTGATGTAGAGGTTGATTTTCTTAATTATTTTCTGTAATTCTTTAAAATTGTTCTCTGAAGCTTTCCTCTTTGCTTTTTCATTGGCAATGTCTGACCATAACTTTTCTACATTTTTCTCGAGCTTACTTTTCTCTCTTTCTAGTTTTAGTAGTGCACTGTAGACCACTTGGTTTGTAGACTTTGACACATTGATTTTTTTCACATTTTTAACTTTGGAAAAATCCATTTCGAGAGTGCTAACTTGAAATTCAGACGGATCTATCTGACTCTATAGTAAGTTTCCATCTTCTTTTGGTGGAATAAAAACCATGAAATCTATCATGTCTCTTTTGGGTCATATGTTGGGAAAACCTTGTTGGATGCAGGTTGTTCCTCTATGATGACATGTAGTTGATTAAATGTTTGAAGATGTTAAGTTGATCACTGAAATGCAAAAAGATAATGCAAGACATTAAATCAATTAATGGATTATATTGTCATTGATGTCAACTTGATATAATCTAATCGGTTATAATCAGAGTGTCAAAGACTTCACAAAATCAGAGAGATAAAGATTATGCTTTCAGTAATGCATAAAAGACAAGAATTCACTATGTGACTTCAAACACTGATGGCTAGTGGAACCCGATGGAAAAAGATCACCGAAAGTCAAGTCATAGTGATGCCCGAGCAAGAACACCGATGAGCATTACCAACGAGCAGAATCACAAGCATAATTGACAGCCAGAATCATAGTGTAAACCAACAAAGAAGCCCGAGGAGAACTAGAGTGTGGACCAAAGCTATCAAAGATTTAAAACACCGAAATTAACTTGAGTTCAAAAATGTCAAAATATTTAGCTTGCAAAGATAAATATGGACTTAACTGGTAGTTATCATTATTTTCATCGACAAGATAAAGCTAGAGATAAGTAAAGGATTTAAAGTTGTTTTGTCTAGTTGGCAAGAAGATCTCTCTGAGATAAAACAAGATTTTTTCTTTAAATATGATTGGCTAAGATTGCGGATCATGCCAAGATCAAGAAAATCAAGAACCTAACAATGGTGATATTATGTCTATAAAGAGATAACTTAATTCATTACGAACAGAAGGGGATTGAATGAAAAAGAGGATGATGAAGAGAAAATGATGAAGATCAACTTCATACAGTCTTGATCAATCAAGCTGAGGAAAGAGCTAAAGAATTTTGTAGACACCAATCAACAAAGCATAGCATCACCGAGGAGAACAAAAGTGGAGCAAAGGTATTAAAAGAGTTATATTGATCAGATTAGTTTTATGAGCTTACAATAGATCTGAAAATCTGCAAGTATAAGTTGTATATGTGAACAGATCATATTGTTTCAATTTAACCATTGATTCAGAAAGTCTCTTAACCGAGCATGATTTAAAGATCCTTTCTATATTGAGATACATCCCAAGGAGTATCAAAAATTTGTGGTTGCAATTCCAATAAAAAATAAGGCAAAGTAATTGTTTGACAACAATGACGAGATAGCAATGAGGGAGAAGTGGGAACTTTTCTAGTGGCAATGGTTGCCTGCAACAAGGGTAGAGGGAGATGGAGGATAGGCCTGTGCAAGGGCTGGTTTCAAGGCACACCCCTGGAAAAACTATAGTGGACATGGTTATTCCCGTTGGCCTTTTAACAAACAGAAACCCACTTTTCAGAGTGACCGTTTCCCTATGGATGGACGAATAGATGGTAGTTACCGATGTTTTCCAAACAGTCACCCGATGGGGAATGGAAGGAGAAGGGAGAACTGGAATGGGAATCAGTCGCACACTCCAAGCTATACTTGGATCGACAAAAACTTTGATTTCACCAAGATAGCGCACAAGTTTTATCGACCAAAATGGTCTGATGAGAATGTTCATACACCGACTCCACCAACACAGGCCAGGAATGAAGAGGAAAATATTAAATCTGAGGTAATATCTATACTAAAAATCTCAAACCTTTTTTGGCTAGATGCAGTAGATTCCTTTAAAGATAGAGCCTTTTTCTTTAAATGGATCGGACCATGGCCTTCTGTGGCTTTAATTTGAGGATGGTGTAGTCAAGTCTGGGGGAAGGAGGTCAAACTTAAAACCCTCACAAATGGTTTTTATATGGGTATTTGGTCGATGAAAGAAGATAACGTTTGGATTTTTAAAAATGGCCCCTATATAATCAATGGGAAAGGGATCTACATGAAAGATTGGATGGAAAATTTTGACCCAATGACTGAGAAGCTCAAGGAATATCTGGTATGGGTGAACCTACATAGTCTTCCAATGGAATATTGGGATGAGACTACTTTGGAGAAAATTGGGAACAAGATTGGCTCTTTTGTTTCTGCAAAAGAAGTCATTAGTAAGGAAGACTCCTCAATACATCCTAGAATCCTGATCACTCTCCAAAGTAATGACCCAGTTCCAGACTTCATTTTAATAGGAACAGAGCATGGGAACTGGAAGCAAAAGGTAGACATATGGGAGGAAGAAGAGAACCTGGTCTCACCCACTAAACCTCTGATAGAAATGCAAAAGAAAGGGAAAGGTTTGAAGGAAGATAGGCTCTTAGATCAACTGGAACTTGAACTCCTTGTATCTAAAGGAGAGACAAAAGAAGGGATTAATGACCAGTTATTCAACCTGGATAGAGGACAGTTTAATACTCCTCCAGGTAGAAAGGAGTATAAGCAAGCCCGAGAGAAAGCAATAATGGGAATAAATTACCCCCTTGAGAATAATTTATCTACCTAGCAAGTAATGGAAACTAATTACTCTATTTCTCATCGGCAGAAAAACGGTGTAAGTGAGAGAAATTACCAAAAGGAAAAGGGAGTAGATCTAAGTTCAGAAAATGGAAGGGGTAGTAAGGTTGATGAAACAGTGTGCACTTCAACACAAGTTGTGACTTGCACACCTCTCTCACAACTTAGAGATACATTTGTGATGGAACATAGACCCCCCTCCCCAGAGTCTCTTTTCCCCCATCTAAAAGAAACTGGGAAGTCAATTGATCCTTTAAAGAATGTTAATGGATATGGAAGCATGTCGGTCATTCAGGATACTTTAGAAAGGTTTTTCCCTACACTTCAAGGTGAAACTATTTACCAGCCTGCTATAGAGGACAAACGGAAGACCCCTCTCACTGGTGCTGCCCATGATCCAGAAAGGAATAATACTAGTAGGGTGGAAGATTACAAGGACTTAGAAAGCACACCAATTAGAAACTTGCACAAATCCTTAGAAGAAGAAAAAATTATTGCAGAAACTTCGGAGGACTGGGATTCAGAATTTGAGGAACATTTGGGTGACAGTGATGTGAACAACATGGGTCTCTTCGAATCCAGTGGTGTATTAGAAAAGAGATCGATTGAAAAAATAGTGTCAACAAAAAAGAAACCAAATACAGGCCCGAAGGGAAAAAGATGGGCTAAAACAACAAGGGAGAAGTTAAAGATAGCTGGGAATGCTTCTAACCAATCCAAATTGAGATCGGGAAATGGCTATGGTAATGCCATTTCCCGGGAGCCATGAAAACCTTATCGTGGAATGTCAGGGGCTACAATGCCTCTGACAAGATTCATTTGATAAAGCGTTGCCTTGATCAAACGAAACTAGATTTACTACTGCTGCAGGAAACTAAAATAAAATTAGAAGACAGTGATTTTTTTAAACAGAAGTTTAGACGATGGAAATGTGCTCTAATGGGAGCACAAGGTGCTTCAGGGGGAATTGGAGTACTCTAGAATGATAGCATGGTTGATGTAGCAATAATGAAACAAGATCTACATTGGCAGTGGCTCAAAGTGCATATCAAACATCTCCATTGCCACATCGCCTTCTTCAATGTCTATGGGCCAAATAATAAGGGTAAAAAAAAATGGTTATGGGACACTTTGAAAGGAATTTTGGAGAATCTAACTAATGAGGTGGTGGTGATAGGAGGGGACTTCAATGCTATCCTCACCCTGACAGACAAAAAAGGAGGGAAAGGATGGAATAATGAGAATCAACGAGACTTCAGTTCCTTTGTTATTGACTATAGATTGATGGATCTACCTTTCAAAAAAGGAGATTTTACATGGACAAATCGAAGGTTAGGCTTCCTGAATATTGCTGAAAAGTTGGATAGGTTCCTCATAGGAGGAAATTGGGTGGATACGACATGGTCCTGTGATGCTGAGATCTTACCCTTCCAAGGTTCATATCACTATCCAATTTGCCTACGTATTCAACATGAAGACACTCCTGATAGATGTCCTTTCAAGTTTGAAGCAATGTGGTTTACTTCAAAAGGGTTTAGTAACCTGATTGAAGATTGGTGGGTGAAGGCCCCAAAGAGACCAGGTAATAAGGCTTTTATTTTTTTCAAGAAACTGCAATTTCTTAAGGAACAGTTAAAGATTTGGAATAGAACTCACTTCAAAAATATCTTTGCTGAGAAACACAATGTAGAAGCTAAACTTACAGCCCTTAGTTTGAGAGTAATTGAAAATGGTATGGAGGAAGTTGACTTTGCTAAAGAGAAGGAGCTCCAATTAGAATTAAGGGAGTTATTGAAAAAAGAAGAGATCTTTTGGAAACAAAAATCAAGAGAAACCTGGCTAAAAGAGGGGGATCAAAATACAAAAAAAATTCATAACTCTCTAAAATAGAGAAGGGCTTACAATAAACTTTTCAGTATTCAAACTGAAAACGGAGAGGTGATGAGTGATAAGGAACTCTTAAATAAAGTTGTTGTTGACTTCTTTTCAAAACAGAAATTAGTTAATAATAGAGATATCACAAGGTTTGATGACATGCTTGAGATGATCCCTCCAATTGTCTCCGAGGAACAAAATAGGAAACTTTTAGCCCCAGTTTCTATGGAAGAGGTGAAACAAGCACTGATGGGTTTAGGTGGGGATAAAGCACCAGGACCTAATGGCTTTCCAGCGATGTTTTTTAAGAAGTTATGGCACATATTTGGTTAGGATATACGGGAGGTTGTGGAAGAATCCAGGGAGGGTGGTTTCGTGCTAAAAGACCTCAACACCACTTTTATTGCTCTAATTCCAAAACGGGATCCATAGGAAAACTTTGAAGATTTTAGGCCCATTGCTTTATACAATACCATCTACAAGATTATTGCTAAAACTATAGCCAATAGACTTAAGCTAGTGCTTAACTCAGTGATCTCGGAGGAACAAAGTGGTTTTTCACCAAGTGGATCCATTTTCGAAGGTGTGGTGGTTGCACATGAAGCTATCCACTCAATTAGATCATCAAAATTTCAAAGTATGATGGTGAAACTTGATATCAAACGAGCTTATGATGAAGTTGACAGGGACTTTTTAGTCAGTGTTCTTGATAAATTTGGATTTGGAAAGGATTGGATTAAATGGGTTAAATGCTGCATTGACACACCGATATTCTCAGTACTGGTTAATGGTAGCCCACTGGGCTTCTTTGGACGGGATAAAGGCATAAGACAGGGAGACCCCCTCTCCCCCTTTCTCTTCATAATTATGGTAGAAGCTTTGGGAAGATTGATTAACAGGAAAAGGGTAAATGGATCTTGGAAAGGAATACAGATAGTAGAAGGTGTGGAAGCTCTCACCCACATTTAATTTGCGGATGATATCTTCTTAGGGGTGAAGCCACGGAACAAGAGGCAAAAATTATGAAAGAAACCCTGAACATGTATGGGAAAGCCTCTGGTCAGATGATTAATTGGAGAAAATTAGAGATCTTTTTCTTCAATACCCCTCTTCACTTGCAAGTCAAGAATAGTAACATCCTTGGTATGAAAGCTGGGTTACTACCAAGCAAATATCTCGATATCCCACTTTTAAAGGGAGAAACAAGGCTGACTTTTGGAAAGATCTGACAGAGAAATGTTTAAAGAAAATGGATGGATGGAAAGGCAGATGGTTGTCTTTAGCAGGTAGAATTCTGATGCTTCAAACTGTGATTTCAGCTATACCAGTTTATTCAATGATGTGTATGGAGGTGCCTAAAAAGGTAGTGAATATTTTAAGTGTAAAGATGCGAAGGTTTTTTTGGTGTGGGGCCAAGGAGGAGGACAAAATCCCATTAGTGGCATGGGAGAAAAATTGTAAACCTAAGGACCATGGCAGAGCAGGGATTTGGAATTGGCAGATTATGATCAAGGCTCTTGGAGCAAAACTAATTTGGAATCTATATAGGCACAACAATCTCTTTTGGGAAAGAGTATTGCAAGAAAAATATTTAGACTCACCAAATTGTGAAAGGATTCTGACTATTAAATATCCCCCTCGAGGCTCAGCAATTTGGAACTTCATGCTAGCATGCCGCCGACTTATCACCGAGCATATTACTTGGCAAATTAGAGATGGTAAAACAGCCCTCTTTTGGAAGGATTCTTGGGATGGACATGAGGCTTTAGAGATGCATCAGGAGTTGATGGAATTAAAAAACTATTCAAAAATGAGATGGGGTGATAAGGTAAAAGATTACCTAGAGGAAGCAAGAACTAGGGAAGGAGTGATAGGATGTTGGAAGAATTTAGATGGGCTGGATTGTCCGGAAGATCAGAGAAACAAATTGATGGAACTCCTTAGAAGTAGGGAGATTACACTAACAGAAAAGCAAGATAAGATTAGATGGTGTGGTTCACTCTCAGGTGAATATTCAGTTAAAATTGGTTTCAAGCTGCTAGAAAATGTGACTGATCCACTCTTCCCTTCAAAGGATCTATGCTGGGGAAAAGATATTCTACCTAAGGTAGGGGTGTTTACATGGTTGGTATGTAAAAGGTGAATCCTAACTTGGGAAAGGAGGAAAAAGCTGGGTTTTAATGGACCAACCCAATGTGAACTTTGTGCAAACAGTGAAGAAACTTTGGACCACATGCTGTTAAATTGTGAATTTGCAGCTAGCTACTGAAATTTTGTCCAAAATAAACTTAGGTGGTTAAGTCCATGAGCTAACACTATCTCTGAGCTTTTTGCAGGTTGGCCAAGGGAGATTAGGAAATCCACCTTGTCAAATATATGGAGAATTGTTCCTTCCATGATAGTATGGGAGATATGGAAAGAGAGGAATAGAAGACTCTTTCATGGTGAAAAGGAATCTATGGATAGATTTCTTAGTAGATTACAACAATCCATTGAAGAGGTTGTAAGTACATCAGCCACAAGAAGATAGTTTTTAAAAATCCTCTATACAAAGGAAGATAGGTTAATTCAAATGAATTGGCCAAGGGTAAGATTTAGCTCCCCAGCTGGAGCTCTAGTAACAAACAGAAGGTCAGAGAAGACAATGCAGATACAATGGGAGCCCCCAGAGGAAGGGTGGATAAAGGCCAATTTTGACATGGCTGCAAGACACAACTCTAGACCCAGTGGTATAGGGGTTATTTTTAGAGATGCATAGGGAAAGATCTCTTTAAAGATGGCCAAAAGGTGCGCATATGGAACTAATAATATGGTTGAAGGACAAGCTGCTCTTTTAGCAGTCCAAATGGCACAAAGTAAGGGAGTAAAGAAACTACACTTAGAAGGAGATTAATTACTAATAGTGCAAGCAATATCCAAGTTATCTATAAGTGTTTGGCACCTTGAGAAATATATTGACCCTATTAGTGACATCCTCAAAACCTTTGAGGATTTCAAAATTACACACATAAGGAGAGAAGGTAATATGGAAGCTAATTTGCTTTCCAAACAAGCCCTTGAATTAGCAGTAATAAATGAGGTGTGGATTAAGGAGATGCCCCCAACAGGAATCAAAGGTTTAAAACATATAAACCAACTTCTTGACTTAATGGTGTTTTCAAAAAATTGTCATTCATAAGTAAAGAACCAGAAAGGGGAAAATAAAAAAAATTTAAAAAGAAAAAAGATCAAAAGGAGAAACGTGGTGAGGATCTACATAATCAAGATATGATTAGTAAGATGGTCCTTTTATTAATGGAATGTCAGATACTGATAATATGACGGCAAGGAATGTTGTTTCGTGGGCAAGGAAATATGTGTAATCTATCATCACACATGCCAAGTTCATTATGAACGATTGCGCATTAAATACAAATCTAGGAGGATTGGCGTAATAAAAGGTGGTGCCCTGCTTAATATGCGTTCAAACAGAATGAGCCAAGGTTAATTTTGGAGGTTGCAGAAAAAATAGAAAGTTAGCAAGATGGAACCCCGCTTTACTTTCCCTACCAAGAGGTAGCAGAAGGGCATTTTTGGCCCGAGAGAAGATCATCGCGTTAAGATGCTAATAAAATGCCCAACACCAGAGGTGGTGATAGCATTTCAACAAATCCCTGGGCCTTACTTCCATGAAAATTTAGACAGATGGAAGTTGCAGGTAGACATAGCTACTATGATTATGGCGTGGGGGATAGAGCTAGGAGAACATGAAAGGATTGTTAAGTGGGTGATGAATTCCCTATTTGTGGAGGATCTTACTCCAAATTTAGACCACCTGTTAGAGTGGGCACATTCAGGTTGGGCATTCAACTTCAGTGAATGTTTTCAGAATGAGGAAGAGGGCATAATTAAAGGAATTTGACCCTTCCTTCAATGGTCGGAGGGGTTTGAAAAGCATAACTATTTGAGGGAAAGGCAGCAGGCGTGGAATAATTTGAAGATTGGCATTCAAAATTTCAATGCCCTTAACCCACGACCAGTGGTTCCAAACATCTTCCCAAGAAGAGAAAGAACTCAGCGAACCCGAGCCTGACGGATAATGCAAGGTGCTTTCCCATAAAACACCGAAAGATTGAAAGATGAAGTTTTTTGGTGAGGCTGTTTTTTTGTGAAATGCAAAGGTAATGTCTGTTAAGCAGTGTCTATGGTGCTTTTGTGACTATATATATGAATCATTAGGCTCTACTACTGTTTAAATGGATAGGAGAGCTAACCTGGTTCCCGCGATAATGATGAAGTTCAGGATGAAGGCCAACTACTCTTGTTCGAATGGCCATTTTTAGGGTTTATGGTTTATGTTGACTGTCATAAAATCAAGTAGCTCTGTGTGATTAAAAAAATTTGTAGTGATGATGTCATGCGGAATGTTGTAAAAGCATGTCATCCTTTTTTGGGCTTAGGGGGATTATTGATGATGTTTTAAATCATGTAATGGGGGGCTATTAAAATACTTTAATAGCAAATATATTGTAAACTCTCTCTTTATATATTAATAATACAAAACTATTACCGACCAAAAAAAAGGAGTATCAAAAATTTTGATAATGAAGATAGCATGAGATGCCAGATACCTATTGAAAGGCCAAGAGAGTGTTTGATCAAGGAAGATAGCATAGAGATGCATGATATCAATTGATAGACTAAACTTTTAAATCCTCTAACAAGGTCACACCTAACAATGTGTTTGTAACCTTTAACAGGGTTGGCTCTTCACCGAGATCACTTCAGAAGAGTGAAAATTTTGGGTTACTGGTCCCAAGTGGCTTTTCCCTTAACAAGGTTTCCATGTTAAAAATTCATGTGTCAATGTGTTTATGAGTCAATACTTTAGTGTTTTGCATTACACATAGCTAATCTGGATTGATCGGTATACTCTAAGTAATTTACTATTTTTGGTAAATTAATAGAATGCTATTTGGTAAACATACATAATAAGGTTTAACAAAGAATTTTGAACAGTTTTAATTTAATAAGTGTATTTGAAGGCATTCATCTTATAGGACTGAAGATAACTAGAGGCGTAATATTGTGGTACTAAGTTTTTGGGTTGATTAATTGGAATATTTTTTAGTCCACTGATTCACCCCCCCCCCCTCTCAGTTATTACTAACAATTGGTATCAGAGCCTGTGTGCTTAGAAAGGGAGTTTAACAACTCAAGAAAAAGATCACAAGATGAACAGATGAGATGTTCCCAAGTTGAATAAAGACAAATTCGCATCATGGCAAAGCAGAATAGGACTCCACCTATCAAGTATTGGAAATGATGTTACTCAATACCTTGATATTGAATATGTGTTGCCTACAAGACCTCACACTCTTGAGAAATTAAGAGTGAAGCATGAGCATAATTGCATGATGATAGAACTTGCCTTATCACTCTTCGATGTTGAGTTTGAAGATGTGAAAACCTGTACCTCTACAAAGAAAATGTGGGATAAGTTGAAGTTGGTACATGGAGGAGATGCTAATATACAAAGAGCTAAGTCAGAAAGCCTAAGAGGAAGGTTTGATGACCCAAGGATGAAAGAAGGAGAAAATATCACTCAGTATAGTTGCAGAATCAAAGAGGTGGTCAAAGCTATCCGAGGAGTTGGAGGTTTACTTGAAGAGGAGACAGTGGTAAGTAAAAACTTAAAAACCTTACTGCCTGTATATGCTATTAGAGTTTCTTCTATTCAAGAAATGAGAGTAGTTGCAAACAATATAGTTACTTTAGATAGTCTGATTGGTAGACTGATTTCATTTGAGATGAATAACTTTGATAATAGTTTCTTACCATCTATAGAATCTGCATTTAAATCTCCTTTAAAGATAAGTGATTCAAGTCATAGACATGCTATTAGAAATGATAGTGAAAGTGAAAATGAGGATCAAGGACTTGATGAGATTGGAGCACTAATGGCAAGAAGATTGCAGAGAGGCAAAGATAGATACAAAGGTAAATTACCACTTGTATGTTTCAATTGTAAAGAGGTTGGACACTTTGTTGTGAGATGTCCAAATAGAAGAAAAGATGATAGAGGTAATGACCGATCATATGAGAAGAAGTTTGATAGAAGTGATAATAGAGATTATCGCAGCAACTGACAATCTGACAAAAGAGATACCCAAGACTACAAGGACAAAGGGAAGAAAGCTTATTACCTAGCTGAGAATAGAGCTGGTGACACTGACACCGAATTAGATGAAGACATTAAGATGGTATTTGTAGCCATGAAGGATGACTTAGACAAAGAAGAAGGAAGCTATGTAGAAACTACACTCATATCTAAAGTTAGTAAGAATGATGTCTGGATCATAGATAGTGGTTGTACTCACCATATGACCGATGATAAACAAAAGTTTGAGACTTTTGAATACTATAATGGTGGTTCAGTAAGAATGGGAAATGATACGCCTTGTCCAGTTGAAGGTAAAGGAACTATAATATTAAATAACCTGATCAAATGTGAAAATGCTTACTGGGTAAAAGAACTAAATTATAATCTGTTAAGTATTTCATAGTTGAATAATACAGGTCACTAAGTGGCATTTGAAAATAAGAAGGCAAAGATTTTCAATGAATTAGGAAGGTTGATTGGTACCGGTGAGCAGACAAAAGATAACCTTGTCTATCTTGATGACACTAACACCAGTTGTTTAATGGCTAGAAACGAAGACATATGGTTGTGGCACAAAAGATTGTGTCATGTGAATTTTGACAACATGCTAAAGAAAAGCAACAAAAGGAATGTCTGAGGCTTACTGAGCATGACTAAGCCCGAGCATATCATGTGCAAGAATTGTCAAAAAGGTAAGATGACAAAGTATAGTTTCAAGAGTTAAACCCATACATCTAATGCAATTCTAGAATTAGTCCATACAGATCTATGTGGACCCATGAGGACAAAGAGCTACTATGGAGATAGGTATTTTATTCTCTTTGTTGATGATTATTCTAGAATGATGAC
>MU225717.1:690869-702890 GCA_018584345.1 Thuja plicata
ATGAGCTTTGGTATGGTCATACACCCAATGTAAGTTACTTCAGAATCTTTGGTAGTCAATGTTATATTTTGAAGGATGATAGAAATGGAAAACTTGACTCCAAAAGTGAAGAAGGTATATTTATAGGGTACTCAACCAAAAGCAAGGCTTATATTTACGTCTTAACAAGTCATCTAACAAAATCATTGAAAGTGCAAATGTGAAAATAGATGAATTTGCAGAAAAGAAAGATAAAGAAAGCAGAAAAGAACTAGAGGAATACAACAGGTTTGTCTATACATAACCTGACACTCTACCCGAGCAACAGTGTATCACTCCCGAGAAATAAAACATTGCACCCGAGCATCAGGCTGTAATTACCAAAAATTAGGATAATCCTCAAGATGATGTTCCGAATAATAGAGATCAGAATGAAGGTCAAGAAGATGTTCAGAATGATGAACAAAGATTTGAAACCAAAACTTGCCAAGTATGTCAAAAGACATCATCCATAGAATCAAATCATAGGAGACAAGAAGGTTGGAATGAGAAAAATAAGTAAGTCACTAAACACTAGATGTTTACTCTATATTTTGAGCCTAAATATGTTAATACTACACTTGAGAATGAAGAATGGGTCAGTGCTATGAATGAAGAAATGGAAGAGAGTAAGAAGAACAATACATGGACACTAGTACCGAGACCAGATGACAAACATGTCATCAGTACCAAATGGATATTCAGAAATAAGATGAATGAGAATGGAGAAGTCACAAGGAACAAAGAAAGGTTAGTATGAAAGGGATATGCACAAGAAGAAGGTATTGATTATGGAGAAACCTTTGCACCCGTTACTAGACTAGAAGGAGTTAGAATCTTACTTGCTTATGTTGCATTTAAACGATTCAAGGTATACCAAATGGATGTCAAATCTGCATTCCTAAATGGAATACCAGAAGAAGAGGTGTACATTGAACAACCAGAAGGGTTTGTTGATCCAGATAAAAGAAACATGGTATGTAGACTACATAAAGCCTTGTATGGATTAAAACAAGCACCTAGAGTCTAGTATGAAAGACTTCACTCATATCTCATTAGCATAAAATTTGTTAGAACAAGTGAAAATAGAAATCTTTACTTAAAAGAAGATACTGATGGTAATATTCTGATTGCTGAAATTTTTATTGATGATATCATTTTTGGGGGAAATAAAGTGTTATGCAAATCCTTTGCTAATTAAATGAGCAAAGAATTTGAAATGTCTATGTTTGGGGAGATCAAATTATTTCTTGGTCTATAGATTCTTCAAAAAGATGCAGGCATATATATCACTCAATCCAAATACATCAAGGAAGTGCTGAAGATATTCAAAATGGAAGATTCAAACTAGTTGGAACACCTATGGCTACCAGATGTAAGCTGACAAAAGAAGACAAATCAAATGAGGTAAATCAAACCTTGTATTGATCAATGATTGGAAAACTAATGTATGTTGTTCATACCAGACCAGATATAGGACATGCAGTTGGAATAGTTGTAAGATTATCTGCTAATCCCAAAGAATCACATATGACTACTGTGAAGAGAATTCTGAGATATCTGAAGAACACCGAGGACTATGGCTTATGGTATAAAATAGAAGTACAATTTGAGCTACAAGTATATATAGATGTTGATTGGGATGGAAACATTGATGACCAAAAGACCACAACTGGAGGAGCATTCTTCATGGGTGATAGACTTGTCACATGGATCAACAAGAAGCAAGGATGCATCTCTCATTCTACTGCAAAAGTAGAGTATGTGGCTGCTGCTACAAATTACTCCAATATTACATGGATCAAACAATTTCTAGAAAGTATGACTATGAAGATTCTTGAACCAGTAATTATCTATTGTGATAACACCGGTGCAATTAACATTTCTAAGAATCCAGTCATGCATGCTAAGACTAAGCATATTGCTATCAAGTATCACTATCTAAGAGAACAAGTGCAAGCAAAGGAGGTAATACTATAATATGTTCAATCAAAGAAACGATTAGCTGATATATTCACCAAGACATTATCGAAAGATACATTTGAGTACCTGAGACAAAGACTAGGGGTCCAACCCTTGTCTATCGATCGGTAAGTTGACTAGGATATTGCATCAACCTACACATAATCTAAAGATCATTCATGTTGATGAAAACACTGAGATGAATAGCAACATATACATCTATACACAGCAAGGTATAAGTATGCACCGAATACTAGAAACATTGTATTGTTGATGGATAGGGAAATTCAAGGAATATATTATATAAAGGGATAGTACATGATATAGATGATTTTTGTTTGGAAATTTTGTCAAAGGGAGAGATTATTTCATTATGATCATACAGATGTTTGGGAGAGATTATCTCATTGATCAGAAAAGATTATATCATTATCCATGAAGTGAAGTTCCTAAGAATCAGAAGGAAGAGTGAATCAATATTCAAAGGGAGAGAAATTGATGAAATATCCATCTCAGGGAACTCTCTATTCCTAAAATATTTTAGATCATCATATGGTACTTCGTACCCCCATGCAAAAACATCTTTATATACTATTAATAACTCAAATAGATCTCCCTTTTCTTTTGGAGTTTCTGATCAATGAGATAATCTCTCCCAAATCTCTCTCTGGTGATAATGAAATAATCTCTCCCTTTGACAATAATGCGTAACAAAGGGAGAGAGTTCATACAAAGAGGGAGATTGTTGTCAAAAGAAAAAGAGATTATCAAGAAGAGGAACAGTCAAGGTAGAGCACATATCAGAACAGAGACATTAGATGCTACATCTATCCAGTCAAGGGATTGAATATTGAAGACAACCATTCTGCAAGAAACAAATCTAAGCTATTTTTTGAGCTTACCGAAAGCCATACATTTATAATAGTTACAATAGGAAAGCTTGATGAAACTATTATATTTCATATTGTATTAGTGATAGTATAGTATGATAATATAGTATGTTGTCATCAATGCCAAAGGGAGAGATTGATGACATTTAACTGATTGAATGTTTGAAGATGTTAAGTTTATCACCAAAATACAGAAAGATAATGCAAGACATTAAATCAGTTAATGGATTGTATTGTCATTGATGTCAACTTGATATAATCTAATCAGTTATACTCAAAGTGTCAAAGACTTCAGAGAATCAGAGAGATAAAGATTATGCTTTTAGTAATGCATAAAATACAAGCATTCACTATGTGACTTCAAACACCAACGGCTAGTGGAACCCGACAGACAGAGATCACCAAAATTCAAGTCACAGTGATGCCCTAGAAAGAACACCGATGAGCATTCCCAACGAGTAGAATCACAAGCATAGCGACGGCTAGAATCATAGTGTAAATTGATGGAGCCCGAGGAGAACTGGAGTGTTGACCGAAGCTATCAAAGAGTTAAAACACATAAATTAACTTGAGTTTAGAAACGACAAAATATCTAGCTGGCAGAGCTAAATATGGACTTAACTGGTAGTTATCATTGTTTTCATCGATAAGATAAAGCCAGAGATAAGTAAAGGATTTAAAGTTTTTTTGTCCAGTTGGCAAGAAGATCTCTCCGAGATAAAAACATGCATTTTGCTTTAAATATGATTGGCTAAGATTTTCCCTTAACATAGTTTCCACATTAAAAATCCATGTGTCAATGTGTTTATGAGTCATTACTTTAGTGTTTTGCATTACACATAGCTAATCTGGATTGATCGGTATACTCTAAGTAATTTACCATTTTTTGGTAAATTAGCATACTACTATTTGGTAAACATATAGAATAAGGTTTAACAAAGCATTCCGAGTAGTAGTAATTTAATAAGTGTATTTGAAGGCATTCATCTTAGAGGACTAAAAATAATTAGAGGCTTAATATTGTGGTACTAAGTTTTTGGGTTGATTAATTGGAATATTATTCAGGCCACTGAATCACCCCCCCCCCCACCCTCTCAGTTATTACTAACACTCTACAGCTGCAGTAAGGGCACCATTCTACAATGTCTTCTTTATTTCCTTATTCTTGGTTGTTGTTTCTACAAATTTATTATAGAAATCTTTGAAACAAAAATCTGGTGTTGCAGAAGGATTTGAATGTTTGAAAGGTGAACCAGAGCTTGCAATGTTTTTTGATCTAACTAATGTTGTTTAAGGATTTAAAATTTTAGAGGGCTTTGCTAAACTTGAAAGTGAAAACAGTTCTTTAGGGTCGAGTCTCAATGTTGTGGAAACCTTTTGCTTCTTGACACTATCTTCTTCTATGGGATTTTGTGTAGATTCTACTGGCCTCTTTAGAGAGGGAAATTGTTGTATAAGTTTCCCACTCCCATTGGCACCAGTGCCACTACCAGACCCAGTAGAAATAGATTCCCCAATCCCACTCGTGGCAATGGATGTTCTTATGGGCTTAGTGGTTCCTGATGAATCTAATGGTTCCACTCCAAATCCAACCCCAAGGCCTGGACCATGATCCATTTTTTTGTGACAATTGGAATCCAGACGCCTTCTCCTATGGGACCCAAACCACCACCTTTATAACCCATTTTTTCCACAATGATTACCCATTTTCTATATACTTGTTTCTAGTAGTCGCTAACTCCACTATGACTCAGAGTAAATGCAATTTTTGGGTTATCATCCACACTGTCTAAATCATTGTCGTATGCCATGGTAGGATGCTCCAAATTCCATAATTTTCTAAAATCTATATCCTTGTCTATTTCATCTAGATCTGCACTGGTCTTTGGTTCACCAAGATCCTTTCTCATACTCCAAAAATCATTCATTTTCGTTGGAGTCTATTTTCTATCATTACATTCTTCTGCTATTTTCTTTGGTATTTTTTGGTTTGATCGATGTGCAACTTTTTCATAGAAATTGTAGGACATTCTAGGTTGTACAATGCCCTGGTTTATTGATGTCATAATTTGTGATGACAACTGTTCAACTAAAAAAATTTCCTCAGTGGAAAATTTCTCCATCTCTTTTGTAACGTTATCCCAGCTATCCTTGTTTTTCAATTTCTCTAGCAATGGTTTACTTTCATGTTGAAATAAGTTTGCAGAGTTCTTATTAGAAACAAGCATTTTTTGAATGACATTGAGTGGATCACACTTCCAGTACCACTCTAAATCGAATTGAAAAATTTCTAAAAAAAATTGCCACTTTGAATGCCTTTCTCTCAAATGTTACCCTCGAATTGAGAAAGGTAAGGAAGGGAATATGCTCTTCTTCGACTGGCCAACGAAGAGTCTATCTATGCTCTCTAGTTGTAGTACATATTCTACTACAAACATCTTGTCTATCACATGCATTGGAAGTTTGTGGGGTTGTAGTTATGATCCGTAAAACCTTAGCATAGTGTATTATTCCATTAAGTATCAGTCAGCCAATTGAATTGTGCTTCCAAGTTGGATGCAATCCCTACATGAAGCAGACAATATGGGTATTGGAGTGCTTGTTATTTTTTTGTATAGTGGTGTCAAAAAAAAGTCTACAAAATTACTGTAATTCCTTATGTTATCATACATTTGTATTTGAGGTGTCCAGTTATATATTGGAGTACCTGTCGGTCGTGTCCCCCTCTCAATTTCAAGCTTGTTGTCGTTTCTCATTAATATTGCAGCATGCTTGGCTAGTAGAAGATAGCACAAGTAGGTTGTGAACCTAAATGTCTTCGAATTGCCTTTTTTAATAAATGCTAATTGTTATTGCATCTATTGAACCACGTGTCCAACAAAATTATATCTTACTGGTTCATTGACACAATGGATATCCCAAATCAATTAAAGAATGTTGGCACCCACTTCCCTATTGTTTTCTAGTCCCAAGCAAAATGCTAGCGAGGATATAGTATCCTAAACCCATGGCACAAAAATGTTAAAATCATAAGGAGGCTTATGGTTCTCACCCAATGAATCATTTGCCTCTGCAACTATTAGACCCTTTATAAATGGATCTTTTGTGTTTGGCACGACTGCCTCATATTTGTCTGCCAGCAATCCAAGGTCAACATGGACATTATAGTTTTGTTGGTCAAACCCTAGGTCTAGCAAACTGAGAAATTCTTCCTAGGTTATTGATAAAATTTATTCCTAGTTATTTTTATTCACAATTGCTTTTCTTTCTTCATCATAATTTTCTGCACAAATCAAGACAATTTATGGGCAAGGGAAAACTTTGGGTAAAAACATGCAACCCAAACCTACATCCCACAAAGCAACTTTATTCATTTTTGTACCTATTGTCGGATTAAATTTTATAAATTCATACCTCTTTGGCCTAGTTGCATTACTGCACAATGAATTTTTAATTCATATAACTCTCCTTTGACCGTCGATAGCAGGATCATAAACATCGTTATACTCATCAGTGAAACCAGGGATTTCTACTAGTTTTCTGCATTCTATTAAAGTTTTCCCATCTGCTTTCCCTTGGCCTTGAGTTTTTGCTTTCCCCATTGTTCTTCGAAAGAATAAAAAAACACAGAATCATAGATATTTACTAAAAAAATCATAGATAATAACTAACTAATTAAGAAAACCCCAATTTAAGAAAACACTAATTGTACATGCAAGAATTAAAATTTCAAAATCAAGTTAAACACAAATTTTGACATTACAAAGTCGGGATGCATCAGGCTATATTTCTTACCCAAAATTATATTTTGAAATCTGGATAGATAGAAGTTAGAATGGCTAAGGATCTCACAAATTACAGTCTCAAAATCTTTGGTGATGGTTCAATAGTTCTTTTAGTTCTACTACTACAAGTCTATAGGTTTTTAAAAAGGGAATGTTAAAAACCTTTCGTTAAATGTAACAAATTAAATGAATATTACACATGTCACGTTTCCAGAGCGATTTAAATGAATATTAAATTAAAAATGCGTACAAATTAAATGTTAAATACACATGTCATGTTTCTGGAGTGAGTTTTTAGAAAAAGGTTTTTGAAACCCATAGTACTTCTGAAATACAACTTCAATCGTTCATCTCTCGTAATCCAACGATTGTCACAATTTTAAAATATTAATAATTTAATAAACACTAATGAATATAATCATTAACTATATTCACTTAGAATTCATGCATTCGAGAATACCTTATCCATGAAATTTGAACCAGTCACCATTAAATGACAAAGTTTGGAAATATTTAATTGTTACATAAAAAAAAAAGTGCAACGCAAATTTTTTATATTATATTAGGCAAAATTTCATTACAAATTTACAATTCAATGACACCCATAGGCCATATCTATTAATGATTCTTATAATCAAAACAAAAAAGAAAAGCACTTCGAATTTCTTAAAACATTTTCATATTTTTTTTAAACATATGTGATTATAATTTACATCATTGCTAAAACCCTGGTAAGCTACTACCACCAGAGGGAGAAAAAATAGAGACTAGGTAGACTCAGGGACAGGGACATGGAGAGGGACAGAGGGAGACATAGTTAGGGACTATCTGGCTGAGGCTCCCTTCCTTCTGTGTAGAACTTTGAAGAGAGGATAATCTCAAAGAATTCTTCTAGTCATCGATAGTCCTCAGTTTCCTCTAGTAGGTGCCACTTCCGGAGGAAATCCCTCCCAATCTGTGCCCACTACTGATAACATGTGAGCTACTCAACATCAAGGTTCATTAGAAATGGTTTCCTGGGCACTTTTTCTCCTAGTTGTAGAATCCTAGGCAAATCATTTGCCCAAGGAATTCTAAATCCAATTTATGCAAATACGACAACATTCACATCATCGTCGAGGTACTCTTCTCGAAAAAATTTCCTCAAAAGCATGAGAATATCCACCTCCCCCCGCCCCAGGTCCAATAGAGATACCAAGAACTGAGATGAAAGGTCATTGTTAACTCTATAGGTATTTTCACTCTCCAGAAATTCACGTTCCAGCACCATCCTTATAGCCTCCTTGGTGAAGGCTCCCAACTCCGTAGCAACAGACGCCAGGATTGGGTCTGTGAACAGGCCCAAAAGGGCCTTCTGATCCTCCAATTCAGTGCATCTTAAACAAATTGGAGTGTCCATTGAAAATCAAACTGATATTAGTATTCTAATTGTTGACAAAAATCAAAGAGAACCTAGCACTCGCAAACTATTTTCACAAATCTGCTTTCACAATCGTAAATTAACAAGTGTAGATCATCTATTTATAAGCCCTGATTGAAATTCTTTATTTGCCCTAAATATCTAATTAATTTGTAACATAAATGGTAATTGTCCTTCAAAAATCTCAAAATCTTTCATATTTAATGCAACAGTGGGTGAAATTGGAAACAACACTTATGATAAGACATTTGCTATCTTGGGAATAATGAAGGCCAAAAGGATCGCGTCACGCAGGTGGACATAACAATTATTTATTATAAAAAAACTTGAAACCTGTGCCCACTCCATAGAAACAATAAGAAAAGTATGTTAGCTGCAAAATGGTGGCAGGAAATGAAGCTTTACCATTGATGTAAGATCATCGAACAGTCAGAAAACAATGTCCTTAGTTGACATGACGTTTTCATTTAAGCATTAACTTTAAGGCATTATTCTATCGAGCTAATGAATAGCTAATGATGTCACACATATCTATCATTGAAAATTGAAAGGCTCCATCTAAGAAGCCATTAATTGACATTAATTTAATTGATGTCATCTACTCATCATCATTAATTAATATCTTTATCTAATATTACCGAAGATTGCCAAAAGAATTCTACTTTTTTGGTATCATAAAATGAGGTCACAGACTCACACATTCGTTGGATTACAACATATCAATGGCCAAAGGTGAATTTTAGGCCTATTGTTGGTCTTCATAATCTTTATGAAAAACTCTCGGCGGAATCATGACACGTGGTATGATTAATCGTGGGCTTAATTGTACGATCAATCATACCACGTGTCATGATTCCGCAAAGAGTTTTTCGTAAAGATTATGAAGACCAACAATAGGCCCAAAATTTACCTTTGGTCATTGATAAATTGTAATCTAATGGACGTGTTATTCTATGACGTCATAGTGATGGGACCCGATGCAACTTCAACATCAAATCAGAACCATTGGATTAAGAGAGATGAATAGTGGAAGGTGCATTTTGGATGGAATGTGGTGACATAACTCCTTTACTGAAAAATCTCTCTGAAATCATCACACATGTCATTCTTTGAGAATGAAAACTCAGGAGAATGAAAATTTAATTATTATTTCCAATTATTAAATCGCCATACCAACTATACAACTATTGTATTAAATTGCCAAGTTTATATGTATTTTTTAAAAACATTCGCCATGATAAATAAATAAATTACAATATTTGGAAAATAATTTCACCATAATTTATCAGTATAAGGAAGTCTGATTCGCCAATTAAATTAATAATTTTCCTATTAAAAACATTTGTTGTCACTATATTTTTATAAAAAATGGTATACGTTATTAAAAAAATTGCCACCAATTATCCATAATTTGAAACACAATTCGCCATCAATATTAAAAAATTTCCCTCCAAAAAACATGTCATTCGCCATGATTTTATACTTTTCGAGAGGGGGGGTTTCTTAAATTTATCCATGAATATGATCCCTCCTCGCCTATGCATAACCTTCCATTTAACCAACCTACCCAACCTACCACACCTTCCCCTAACATCCATCTAGAAGAAGGTGAGATTCCACCATCGCAGCTACTTCCTCAACCGCAACATCCTATTGATGAAATTAGGCCCTCCCTAGAAACCACTTCCCCAAACTTGGAAGAAGTACCACCTCTAATCGATCTCTTCGAACCTATCTCTCCTACCATATTAGATCACCAAACTACCCCAACATCAACTCCACCATTATCCATCATGGGCCTAATTCCTTCCTATGTTCCACCTCAATCCCTAAGCTCAGTTTCTCAGAGCTCAAGCCCAAAATCCAATTACAAAACCCTCAACCAACCCAGAATTATCACCACCACTGAGGAAATTCTCAATGAAAACATAGAGGATATTATGGCAGACTTCATTAATATGGACCTGATCAACATTGAGAGAAATATTTTAATTCAAAAGATTCAGGAATTAGATAATGAAGAACAAGATCAGGGAACCCTAGAAAAAGAATTGGTAGAGCTAGAAGCCTTGGAAAATAATCCTGAATTGGGATTAGCCTATAATGAGGATGGAACTATTGAAATATATTGTGCAAAATCTCCCAAAAAAAGAGGCAGGAAATCGCTGGCTGAACTAAGAAAAAAAGATGCAAATCTGGTTAACCAAACTAAGATCACTAATTTATTTCATACAGGGAGGGGGAAGTTCCCTTCCAAGGACCAATGAAAGTCCTTTCATGGAATGATAGGGGCTGAAATTCCCCCAACAAACATCAGTTACTAAAATGTTTCATTAACAAATATAAACTTGACTTGATGTTAATACAAGAAACTAAACTTGATAATGAAGGCTTATCTAACTTCAATAAAAAAAACTAGGATTTATGGAAGTTTTTGGAGCTCCAACAGAGGGAGCATCGGGGGGTTTGGAAATCATTGTGGACCCAAGGAAAATTATATACACCCCAATATCCATCAATAAAAATTGGATCAGTGGTAGAATTAGAATTCTAAAAACTAACCTGAAATACAATGTTATAAACATTTATGGCCCAACCAATCACTTAGATAGAAGGTTAATTTGGCATGAAATCAACACTTTCTTAAATCTCTACCTGGATCAGACCTTCATCATTGGAGGATGTTAGAGTAATCATTAGTTTTCTTATTAATTAAATCATGTTGATTTAATTAATTAAGTTATTACTCTTTAGTGCTTAAGCTTTCTCTTAGGTGCATTAATAATTAATTCTTTTATTAATTATTAATGTGCAACTAGATTTTTTAGACTTTAGGGTTTTGTTCACCTTTATAGGTTGAACCTTGTAATTCTTTTTTAATTAATTTAGATTATAATTTTGCTCTCATTTCTTGAGCAACTTCTGAGTTCTTATTTTTCCTCCTTCTGCTTCTCTCTTGTAACAGGTTATTTGCATGTAGGTATTCTTGGCATTCTGTGGATTTGTATTTCTCAAATCCTACATGGTATCAGAGCCACACTGCTGCTACCTGGTCTAGGGTTTGTGAAGCTGTGATTTGAGGGCAAAAACCACAGCTTTTCTGGGGTTTCTTCTTCATTCTGGAAGAGAAATTTTTTTATGGAGCACTTTAGGCTAAAACAGACACCACCATTGCGCTCAGAAGGCCCGGGAGAGTTAATTTTCATATAAATTTTTTCATTTTTGGCCACAGTAGTCTTTGGGAAAAAATTTCTCTCTCCGGCTCAAATTTTGAGGTGAAAAATAAAAAACAAAATCAAAAAAATCAATTTTTAATTATTTTTGCGTTAAAAACTAACGCATGCAGTGTTAAAAATCAATGCTGCTTTGTAAATGGGCACCGCCGTCAGTTAACCGCTAGTGGTTAACCTCTAGCGGTTAACCTAACCACCAGGGTTTACTCTTAAACTTTCTTTGGGGCAGTTTTGAGCACTTTTGGTATTTTGGCCATATCTTGAGCATACGGTACCAGATTTTTGACTTCCTTATATCATCAGAAAGCTCTTTCCAAGCTCTATCTCAATATGTAGGTTTGATTTTCTGGTTTTTCATTTTTGATGTCTATTTTACAGTCAAAGTCAGAACTTGTATTTTTCAGCACTCAGTTTGTTTCATGCAAAGAGTTATCATGGGTTTTTCTTCTCACCCTTCTATTGTTATTCTAGAATGGGGTAATTATGAGTCATGGGAAAAGAGTATACTTACACATTGTAGGTGGCCTAATATTTTGCCTTATATGTATGATCTCATACCTGAACCAGCCACTTCAGAGGGAAAATAAGCATGGGATATTATTAGAGATCACATAGTAGGAATTATAGTGTCTAGTGTTGATCATGACACTGTGTTGGCTATATCGGACATTGATTGTCCTCACCCACTTTGGACACGTCTTTGGGAGATACAT
>MU225717.1:703236-745488 GCA_018584345.1 Thuja plicata
TTTGGATTTGGCATCATTTGTTTCAGTTCAGACAAAGAGATTCTTCAACATCCGATCATGGCACACATCCTGAGACAGATTGGTTCATCACTCTTCACAGGGTTTCTTCGACATCGTCCTTTGGATTCATTTTTTCCCAAGGGGAGGAATATCATTTGCCGCTTTAGGATCTCCTTTTGGATTCTACATCAGGCATCTACCATTGTGACAAGAGTTTCTTCATTCTGGGGGGACTTTGTTGTCTCATCCCTCTCTCATGGGGGGGTTGATTGTACTTATGGTCTTGAGAGAGTCTCTTGAGCCATTTATTTTTTAAATTTTTCTATCTCTTTTTGGAGAGGGGTTTTTCCCACTGGGTTTTCTTCTTTGTCTCCGGTTTATAGAGATTTCCTTGTATTGGGTACCTGATCAGGCCTTGTTGTCGGGACCCTTTTTCCCACTTTCATAGTTGTGCTAGGTTAGCTTATCCCCTGCACTTAGCTTAAGGGGGGGTGTTAGAATAATCATTAGTTTTCTTATTAATTAAATCATGTTGATTTAATTAATTAAGTTATTACTCTTTAGTGCTTAAGCTTTTCCTTAGGTGCATTAATAATTAATTCTTTTATTAATTATTAATGTGCAACCTAGGTTTTTTAGACTTTAGGGTTTTGTTCACCTTTATAGGTTGAACCTTGTAATTCTTTTTTAATTAATTTAGATTGTAATTTTGCTCTCATTTCTTGAGCAACTTATGAGTTCTTCTTTTTCCTCCTTCTGCTTCTCTCTTGTAACAGGTTATTTGCATGCAGGTATTCTTGGCATTATGTGGATTTGTATTTCTTAAATCTTACAAAGGAGACTTTAATACTATTCTGCACACATTTGAGAAAATGGGAGGAAGGAATGCTAACCCTAGATCCATGGAAGAATTTGTTGAATGGGTAAGAATCAACAATCTAATGGATTTGAACCCAGAGGAGGGTAATTTCACTTGGACCAATATGAGACAAGGTAGGGAAAACATAGTGGAAAAACTTGATAGGTTCTTCTTCAAAGGAAATTGGTCAAGCTTTCCATTTGCCCTAAAACCAAAAATACTTCCCTATCCAAGCTCTGATCACTTCCCAATCTTACTTGACATCTTGGACGATGCCAAACCACAAGGATCCCCCTTTAAATTTAAACAAATGTGGTTCAAAGATGAAATATTATTACCCCTCATCCAGCAATGGTGGGAAAATATACATTTTAAAGGGTCCAAGCTTTTCATCATTGCCAATAAGCTCAAGAAAATAAAAAGTAGCTTAATTTCATGGAACAAAGAGTGGTTCGTTAATATCTTTGAAAACAAAGCCAAAATCGAACTAGAACTAGAGAATCTCAACAAGACAATTATAACACAAGGAATGAATCAAGAATCCTACCAAAAAGAAATAATTCTCAAAATAGAACTAGAAAACACCTTAGTTAAGGAAGAGCTCTTCTAGAGGCAAAAATCCAGAGAAATATGGCTCAACGCAGGTGATAAAAACACTAATTTTTTCACAATAGCACCAATGCAAGAAGGAACATCAATAAAATAACAAAAAACACCAAACAAGATGGCACGATAACTGAGGAACCTAGAGCTATTTCCGAGGAGGCAATTAACCACTTCAGAAACACCCTTAACAATGAAGAATCTTTTGATCTAACCAACCAGAACCTACTCCTTGAAAACATCCCCAGATTAATCAACCAAGACACCAATAAACTCCTAAAAGCAAAATTCATCGAGGAAGAAATAGGAAAAGTACTAAAGTAAATGTAATCGAATAAAGCACCAGGTCTCGATGGTTTCCCAGCTATATTTTTTTCAAAATTGTTGGGATTTGGTCAGCAAAGAGGTCACAAAATCCCTAGAAGGGGTAAGAAATTCAGGGAAGCTACTTAAAGAAATTAATAATACCTTCTTAGTTTTTATTCTGAAAAAGGACATAGTAAAAAAATTTAGTGACTGTAGACCTATAGCCCTCTGCAATGTACAATCTATAAATTACTATCCAAAACCCTAGCCAATAGAATCCATAAACTACTACCAACAATTACTAGCGAAGAACAAACATGATTTGTACAAGACCAGTCCATATATGATGGGATTATTATTGCACATGAAGCTATCCACTCCACCCAAATAAACATAAAACCCAGCATGTTTACTAAGCTTGACATTAGTAAAGCATATGTTAAAGTATATTGGAGATTTTTATGCAAAATCCTGAGAAGTTGTGTTTTAACAAGCAATGGATAAATCTACTATTTGAATGTATTTTCACTCCCAATTTTGTAGTCCTGCTAAATGGATCCCCTAAAGGTTTCTTTGATGTATCAAGAGGCATTCGCCAAGGGTACCTAATTTCCCCCTTCCTCTTCATCATAATGGCTGAAGCCCTCGGACGGTCAATAATTAGAGCTAGAATCAACAATCAGATTGAAGGCATTACAGTCACCACTAATGTAGAACCCATAACTCATCACAATCTATTGATGATACCAGGTTATTTGGTAAAAGCACATCACAAGAAGCTAAAAAATTGAAGGAAATTCTCCATGTATACACCAAAGCCTCAGGACAAGAAATCAATTAGTTTTGAAATATATTTCTCTATTGTAATATAGAGTAATCACTCTATCTCAAGATGCCTATATCTATGATCGCAAACCCATCTTGAGGACCTTTAATCAATGCATTCCCTAGTTCTTAAGGCCTTGTTTGGTTACCAGAATTGAGGCAAAATTAGGTGCGGAACTTCTGCTTTTTCCCAAATCCATCGTTTGGTTTGCTAATATGCAAACCCAGTTTTGGACCCCAAAATGGGCGACACAATATTCCCACTCAATAGGTGGAATATGATTTCATCTTATAGGTTTGGATTTTTATGAAGCCCATTTAATTTGCTCGTCAGGTTTGTGCATCTTCAAGGTTTGTGAAAGGGGTTTGGAAGGAGGCGAAAAGGCAGGGAAAAAACTCGAGTATTTCAACTTCCATTTTTTGGGTTTCAACTTCTGCATTCTCTTCATTTTTTGTTTTCTTTGGTTTTTGAGGTATGTGATTCATCTTCTTTTTCTTTGGTTGTTCCATTATATGTTTTCTCTGGTTTTCTCTAGTTGTTTCATTCTACGTTTTCACATCATGCACTCATACAACATCATAAGTTTAATGACCATTGCCAACAATGAACGTTTGCTAAAGATAAAGAGTACATTCAAGACATCAAATTGCAAAACAACTTTAGTACTTTTTTGGTTTTTCCTGATTTATCAAAGATTTGTGTTTTAACTAAGGATGCAATTGTGTGTTTTTAAAGATGATTACTTTCAGATCTATGACAAAATTTAAATGAGTAAGGTAGAAAGAAACAAAACAACCTTACTAAAAATGAAATCCTAACGGACATAAACCGTTGTCAATCTTCCCTTGCAAATTGAATGATGGAGAGATTTGGAAAAAACCCACGAAGCATAAATCAAACAATGTCATGATTCTATACTAGATGGATGCAATCGTTTGGAGAGAAAATGTATTCGCTAGTGCAATAGTTTCAAAACCTATCAAATTGTGAAGCCACCAAGATGCGCGCACGCACAAGACAGGTTTATCGTTAAGCCCAATAGATGATATTTTCCATGCATTCATCACAACAAGGTAGATAGATAACATCAAACTCCAACTAATAGAAATGCAGATTCGAAACACAATAAAACAATTGGCTCTTTGAAAATAATGAACAAGTATGCACACATTCATCAATTTTGCACAGATAGTAGAAAATATCACACCACAAATGAAGCACCAATTGTAGATCTTTATTGCATTAGGAATTTGACCCTATTACATTGCTTTTGATTACAATATATAGAGTTTTGATCTACAAACTCTGAATGTTGAAATTAGGGCATCAGAGACTCTAAATTAGTGAAAATGAACTAAAACTAAAACTTTGTTGAAAGAAAACTATTGCTAACTGATACTAAACAAACTGCATGGATTTTTAATCCATTTACAATCAGTTTGTCCATGCAAGAGGGATCAAACTCATCATGAAAAGAGAGAGAAAGAAGATGGGGTTTCTTTGCATGCAACTGGAGTCTTCTTCTTGATCTTGGTGTTCTCCCTTGGAATCTTCATCTGGGGTCCTCTTTGTGGTGGGAACTGATAAGGGACCCTTAGTCCTTCCAAAACAAACTCTATTTAGGAACCCATCTGATCTGGAGTTCAAATTCCATGAAAAATAGTGATCTCACTGGAAAGACCCAAAAATTCAGACCCCGACCTCTACTCCGAAGTTTTCCAAGTGTCAAAAATTGCTAAGTGCCAGAACCCAAAAATGGAGGCCCCAAAGTTTTGGCCCTTTCGAAGGCTAAAAGGTTGAAAGTTTGGTAAGGTCAAAAGGCTGAAAGCCAACGATATAATGAAATATTATATCATTATGCGTCATCGAAGCCACATAGAAAAATGAAAAATCTTGAATTTTTTTTAAGTTGGGTTAGTTTTGCTTTGGTCAGATTTGAGCAGAAAAATGAAATTTTACTGAGAAATCTGTGTACTCATTTTTATGAATAAGTGTCTAATTTGTGATTTATGGACTATTAATATTGTCTTGGGTTTGGTAATGTCACCCACCTCTGGGTATTGTGATGATAGTTTTCATTTATTTGCTCATTTTTTTAATATTTGAAGAGTTAAATATTTATATCTAAGATACGATATCTATAGAAGATGGCTACAGATTATGTATATTGTATGAGAAATAGTGAATAAAGATATTATTCTACTTTCTTAAGGCATTTTGGAAAACATGAGCTCTATTCCTTGTTCCACGGCCCCTGCATGTACATACGCATAACATACATTAGTAAACACCATAGGTTTTAAGATTAACAAAGGTGATTATTTTTTACATTCCCTGTGATGAGATCTCTTTGAGGCATTATGTCAAACAATTATCATGTTTTTAATTCTTGTATAAACATTCTATCAAGAAACTCATAGTTATTGTACTATGAGTCCATACCAAAAAATGCTAGTTGTTTCCCATCCATACATTTTTCTCGTGCATCCTCATTATATTTCAATGACCCTCTCTATTATGGGGTTTTTAAAAGTTTCTTAGATTTACCATTAATCACATGTGAAATACATCTTTCACATGTCGATATTCTCTACATACGATGTCTCTATTTTATGTTTCATAGAGGTAATTTCTTTGAGAAATTTTGTCAAACAAATCAAATGCAATGTTTCTATGAGATGTAATCTTCAATGGTGAATAAGGTAATTTACTGTGTTATGTGTTCTTTTATGATTATCTATATTTTTAGTTTTTCTATTTGATATTATTTTATCTGCACTTTAAACTCAACAATCACTTTGTGTCAATAAATGAAAATGGAAATTAAGATTGGGACCTAGATTGGATAGCAGAAGAGATTGAATTAAAAGGCCCCAAGGATTTAAGGAGAATTGAAGAATAAACAAGACAATCCATAGTCAATAACCATAGTTAAATGAAGTTGATAGGGGCAAACATGGAAGAGGTCATGGGCATCAACATGTTGGTGGCAGGATTGTCATCAAGGTCTACTAGATAAGAAGCATCTCTGTGGGGTTTGGAGATTATAGCATTTTTGTTTGGAGATAAATCTTGATATAATATTTTGGTTTATAGTTGGTTAAACTTATGAGATATTTATTATGTGTTGAGTGATGGATAATTTTAGTAGAAGTTTAAGTCTTTTAGCTTTAGGATCTTTTATAATTTTTTATCTTTTTGCTTTTCTTATAATTTTCTTTTGATTCTCAGACATGGAAATATTAGTTTTTTTATATCTGTATACTTTAAACTTTTAATTATTAATATAATCTTTAGTGACTATAGCCTTTTTCTATTAAAAAAATTTAATGAAAATGGAAATCAAAATGAATCTTTTTATATTCTATAATAGTGAACGATCTATTTTTTAATGTACAAATAGCTCATGATCTATGGAAGTTCCTCCTACTCCATCTAAAATTCACTAACTGTATTACGGATGAGACATAATATTCTACCTCTATAAGATTTAAACTTATGATTTGTATATAGAGAAAACTTCATTGGTATATAGAGAAAACTTATTATGTGCAGAACCTTAACCCTATGCTTCGGAAAACATCTAAATACCATTATGTGCATCCAATTTAGCACACGTAGGAAGGATGCAAGCATGATATACTCAAATTGGCTTTATAAAAACTGATTGTATTTGCTTGAAAGTTTGTCAAGATTTTCACCAAATTTATTGTCATTCACTGGAGCCATTCACCGCCTTGTTCATGCTTTCACATTTACAATATATCTATGAAGCATTTCCTACGGTTTACATGCTTTCACATTTACAATATATCTATGAAGCATTTCATATAGTTTAAATTAGTTGAGAGAAAGTAAAAAATGTTTTGAGTAGATAAATATACATGTTTTAGCTTGAACATTTTAAACATTTTGACATTTTGAAACGAACCATGCAAGTTCATTAGGCTTGTTATTTATTTGGAGTATCAAAGTGTCATTAAAAATCCTTATATAGAGGTTGAAGACCTAGCATGGTCTCACATGTGTTGAGAGCTATTTGAGAGTTTCCCTTTATTTTGAATCCAAATTTGGGTCTATTCATGGCATCCTTAGTTAATCCTGCTAATTGTTGAATTCCTTTGTTTGAGAAATGATTTTTCCAAAAGGTAGGGGTCTAGGGAAAAATGTACTAAAAGGATGAGAAGAGCATACTCCCAAGGTTTGACACTTGAAGATAAGGAATTCACATGTATGGTGAGAGGGATCAGGGAAACAAGAGTCGAGGTCTATTTTGAAATCATTGTATTCGGTATGTCATCATTACTTTCCTTGTCCAAAGTTTCTAGTGTAGGAAATGGGATGCCAAGCTGTGAGGGGATGTAAAGATCTCAGACCTTGAAATCATCTCAAAAGCATCACATGTGATGTAAGGATCCAATTTAAATCCTTAGACGTTGGATTATGTTAATCAATTTAGTTCCTTGATTGAACAACTAAGAGATCCATTCATATAAAATAGCTTAACATAGGTAGATATCATTCATAATTGCAAGTACATAAAGACTACATAAAAGGGAACTCTATGTGCTAAAATAAAATTCAATGAACTAGATGTATATCTTTAGAACTATATTGGGCTCTATCTTTGTGCTTGATAGTGGATATCTCCTCACTGAAATCGTTGTGTTTGTCCACATTTTAGGCCATTGATAGATCCTACTGAGAATATTGACATTCTAGGATGTGTAGGTGTGGATACCACATACACTCATCTTCTCATAGCTCTTCTTGCTTTGTTTGTCATAGCCAAAGTAGTGTTCGCCCAAGAAGTCAGTTCACAAATGGGTAAACGAATTAGAAAAGGATTTTTTTTATATAGAATGGTTATTCATTCAGATGACGTGGATTTTCATAATCAGATTCACATGAGCAGGGGAGAATTCTTTCATCTAGATAGCAGCCTAAGGCTGAAAGGAAGCTTGATAGATATGATCCACTTGAAGTTAGAAGAACAACTTGTGATGTTTCTCCACACCCTTGGCCACAATCTGAGGAACCACAAGATTTGCCACAACTTTGGGCACTCAGGAGAGACAGTCAGCTGATGTTTCCACAAGGTGTTGAGGGATATCTTAGAATTCCATGAGGATTACTTTATACCACCTATTCCAAACACTCCTAAAATTGGTGGGTCGAAGGACCGTTTCGAACCATTCTTCAAGGTAATTTTTGTGTTGTTACAAATTTCTTGTATGGATTTATATCCTTATCATATTATTGGTTGACCATATAATTGATGATTGTATCATATTGTATAGGATTATGTTAGATCTATTGATGGAACCCATATACTAGTCACCATCAATGTTGACATGCAAGGTAAATATCATGATAGAAAAGGCAACTTGTCGCAAAATGTTATGGGTGTGTGTTCCTTTGATTATAAGTTTCAGTATTGCCTTGCTAGTTGGGAAGGTTTTGTTGTGGATAGTCATGTTCTAGCTTTAGCTTTGTCAAGAAAAGATCAACTTTTTGTTCCCCCTTGGTAAGCCAAATCATAGTTTAAATACTCGAGGTTACAATCAATGTTTCAAGTTTTAACAATCTAGTTTATTTATGTAGGAAAAAATTTTCTAGTGGATGTTGGATATCCTAATGCACATGGATTTCTCGCTCATTATCGGTGTACATGTTTCCACCTAAAGGAGTTTTCAAGAGAAAATCAAATAAACTCTCCACAAGAGTTGTTCAACCACCGACACTTCTCTCTTAGAAATGCAATAGAGCATGCATATGGCATTCTCAAGCAGTGTTTTCCAATCCTTAGGCATGCCACGTCTTATTGTATCATAACACAAGCCCATATTGTATTAGCATGTTGCATAGTACACAACTTCATTACGATAGAGGATGACATTCCATCAAAAATTGGTACCAAAGAGGAAGATGATCATGATGGGATAGATGTACCAATGCTTGAGACATATGGGTTGTCTCAGCATGATAGAGACTAGTGGGCACAGTTTCAAGATGATATAGCTAGTAGAATGTGTGAAGACTATAGATCCCGAGAATAGTTTTACTTTTATGGGTCAATGTGTTTTATTTGAGTAAATTGATGTATGCAGATACTTTGATATACATGATGGTTTCCTTTTTCTTTTGTTCATATCTGGAAGTATTGAACTTGTATATAATAGTTGTACTTTTATGGGTCAATGTGTTTTATTTGAGTAAACTGGTGTATGCATATACTTTGATATACATGATGGTTTCCTTTTTCTTTTTTTTGTATATGGAAGTATTGGACTTGTATATAATAGTTGTACTTTTATGGGTCAAAGTGTTTTATTTGAGTAAAATGATGTATGCAGATACTTTGATATACATGATGGTTTCCTTTTTCTTTTGTTCATATTTGGAAGTATTGGACATGTTGGTTTTTATTTTCTATATTATACCGATGTATGCAGATACAATGATACAATTATATGTCCATAAATATGCTTAGTTGACCATTAACAAGCTTTTGTACATTATGAACAGCTGGTCTAGACCATGGCATACATAGAACTAATGATGAACATGGAAGAAATTGATAACATGAGCCATGTACCTTCTTGCTCAAAGAAGGTAATGTGCACCAAAGAGATGGAACACAAGTTTCTAGACTTGTTGCATGAGCAAGTGTAGCTTGAAAGAAAAGGTGACGGGGGATTAAAAAAATTAGTGTGGACCACCATTGAGAGGAGCTTCAATGCGGATATGAACCTCAATCTAACAAAGGACAATTTCAAGAACAAGTTGAAAACATGGAAGATTGCATATAGAGTGATGAAAGAGTTGAGAAATACAAGTGGTTTTACTTGGAATGAGGCAACTCAATGCATGGATGCTGAGGATAGTGTGTGGGATGAACTTCTGAAGGTAGGGTGGTCTTTCTGCTATTTTGATTGATATAATATTTCCTTATTATAAAGGTAATAATGAAAGACAAAGAACCTAATCCATTTATTTATGCCAACACGCAGAGAAGATAATTCAAAAATGCTAAAGTGTATAAGAGGAATCCTTTGCAATACTTCAATGAATTGGGTGTAATTGTGGCTAATGACATTATTGAAGGTAATGCAGCAATAATGGACCATGAAATTGAAGAAGGGAACCCTATGGAAGAGGCATTTGATGTGCATGATGAAGAGGATATTGGTTTCGGTATACCTCTTGACAGTGTTGCTGATTTGGATGAAGACCTTAATCATTCCAATCAGTCCACTACAAGTGGTAGAGTAACACCTACATCATCATCATCTAGGATGGGAAAGAGGAGGAAGGCAAGTATGGCTAGTTCCTTGGATGTCATCTGTGAAACTATCAAGAAAGTAAAAGAAAGATGGCCTCGACAATGTTCACCTTCACAAAATAGATAAATCAGATGACGATAATGTTCGGATTAGCACGTATAACGCTCTCAAATCCATCCCTAAATTGAGTCAAGGTGTTTTTATGAGGGTATACGACACCTGCATGGTTCAACGTGAAAGAGTCAAACGGTTCTTGTTGATGAATGAGGAGGAGAGAGTGGAGTGGATTGCAACAACATTTGGTGGTTTGTAGTTTTAATGGTTAAATGACTTTTCCAAATTTACTGTGCATGTTGAGAAACTTTTGGTAAGAATTTGATACAAAATGATCCCTTATCCTCAATTTGATGCTAATTCATAATCATGTCATTTTGTTTTGAGTTTATGTTGTTTATTTTGACCTCATTTATAGGAATTTATTGCACAGACTGTACATTAATTGTTCAGTCAATAATTTCTGAGTGTCTGTTATAATTGTTCAATCAATGATTTTTGAATGTCTATTGATTTTGTTGGAATAATGGAAGGGTGTGTACTGAGAGGGAAGGGGTGAATCAGTACCCTTAAAACTTTTTCACTTTAAGCCTTAGTAATCTTTTCTTGCATTATCGACCAATGTTGCTTTTCTACTTTATGTATGCAATATCATATCATAAATGTAAATGCATGTAAACAAACATAGAAACATTCATGAAACTCATTACACATGACACAAGAATTGATAGCGCAAAAAACCCCTGTTAGAAGGTAAAAAATGTGGTGGGGATGAAACCCACAAAGCTTCACTATCTGCAGAATGGAAGGTGTCGATTAAGGCTACAAGTTCTAATCACTTCTGATGATCTTACCCTATTAGGAGTAACATTTTAGACTTGTTAGGTCTACTTGGTTAAGAGATTTTAGCAACACAATGTATGTGTGCACCCGGTTAAGAGATTTATAATAAGACTGTTAAGTCCACCTTCTTGAAGGATTTATTGTATTTGCTACAATTGTTATAAAATAGACAAAAATATATATGACCTGATAGATGACAATCTTGAATTCCTGATTACAGATCCATTAAGTTCACAACATATATGTATCACCTATTGTGATGGATAATACCTCTGTTCTGCTCGTTAGCCTTGAATCTAGTTCTTCATACCTGAATTCTACTTTATTTGTTCATCTGCATGAAAACCTCTGTCTGATCCATAGATGTCCTTATCTGACTACAATCATCATGTTCTTGATTGATTACAAATCTATATATACAATGTATTGACCTAATTAGGTTTCACGCTTTTCTAGAATAACTCTAAGATCTAAGGTTTACAACTTGACCTTGATCTCCTAGTTTGCATGTATATAATCAGTTAAACTGATTAAATCCATCAATTACGCTTTTCTTGATCCTCAAGAAATGGTTGTCTAGCTAAGAAAAAAGCTAATTTAAAGACTAAAGTGTTTTAGCTGACGTGTATTTCAGATCCACTTTTCTCGGTTTTAAAACTCTCTTAGTTAGACTGGTGCTTAATGATGTCTCTACTCGGTTATGTCTCTATAGATTGGTGCTCGGTTATATCTTTGTAGACTGATGCTCGGTTGTGTCTTTGTACAGTTATGTCTCTGCTTGGTTGATATACTTGCTCGGTGTACTAAGCATTTTGGTGACCACTTTGTTTAGTGATCAAAACATGTCGGTGACCACTATGCTCGATAATCACTGTCACTCAGTGAATGCTGACCTACCAAAACTGTATGTTTGTATACTAATGACAACTTCTGATCCTATAAGGATTATCAATCTCCCCCTTTGGCATTAGTATAAAAAATTGATATGTACAGTATATAAACCAAGTATTTTATACTTATACAATGACTCCCCCTATGTGCATGCTCTGGGTATGTACATGTTTCCCTCTTTTACATGTTTGTCGTGGTACATGTTCCCCCTTTGTGGATACAATGAATGTACATATATATTTTCCCCCTTTTTTTAAAATAATGACAAAGATGTATAACTTACAGCTTGTCAAAAATGTGCTTATGAGATTGCTTGATGTCTACCATCATCTTTTCCCATTTCTCCTTCAGGTGTTCTAGGGTCATATCCTCCAATGTGATTTGAGTGTGCATACCATAGATGCTTTCAACAACTGACATCTCTAGGGTGGAAATTAGAGTCTTTTTCATTGTCATATGTGTCATTGGCAATGTGAGATTTGGTAGCAACAAGCTTTGTAGCTTGGTTACTTCATCTCTAATTTTGCTTTCTTCCTTTTGTATCTCAAGTCTTAACCATTTGGATTCAACTAGATTTGCATAATGTAATTGGAATCCATTTGGCTAAGTTGAAAGACTTTGTGCACTAGATTTTAGGTCTTCATTCAACTTAGCTATTTGGGCATCATGCTCATTGGTGAATTTCTCAATAGTACATAGCTTTTGAACTAGGGTGACTAACTCTGAAATAACAAGTTCTAATTGAGTTACTAGTTCAGAAAGTTTCACCTTATTTACTGTCACTTCTTGGCTAATTTTCTCTATTAGCTTGTAGTGATACTTCTCCTCATCTCTTTCTTCAATGACCTTCTCAGCATCTACATTATGATTGGTGATTGCCTCAGTCAGAACTGCTAGTTGATCAATGATAGGTGCATTTTGATCAATCTATGTATTAGGTACAACCTGCATTAGAATTTCCTTTGTTGTATCTAGGACTTGTGTATTTCTGTGTTCCAGTTTGAGTTTTTCATGTTGAGATTTCCTTTTGCATTGATCCCCATACCTTGTTAGTGACTCATAATCAAGGGTTCTTGGATTGAAGTTGGGTACTTCTATGATTTCCTCAACTTTAATAGGTGCTTTATTCTTCTTGTTCTTTGAAATGTTATTGATAGTAGGGGAGTGAGGTATGATAGCAAGAGCCTTTTGTTGCTCTATTTTTGTCATTAATTTCTCGGGAGGTGTGGTGCCTTTTATAGGTGGCTTGGTCAATACCTGTTGGTTGTAGATGTCTCTACATCAACCTTGTCTTGACTTGCAACCTTTTCTTCCTTTCCACTATCCTCGATGGGTTTATCACTCAGTTTCTCCTCTCCACTGTTATTTGTATTTTCCTTTTCCCCTTGTTTATCACCTATGTCCATTGGTGTTTTTGTATCAGGCTCAGGTGTTTTCTCCTTTGATTCTATTATTATATTGATAGCTTGTATCAATAAAGGCATGTTACCTGGTATATTTGCATGTGCAACATTTATAGTTTCCTGTTCATTTGTTTTCTCGATGGCGATACTTACATCTTCATAATTCTTGGCATTATCATCAGAATCATCTTGAGTTATATATTTTATGGTGATATCTGGTGTTTCTCCTAATGATTGCAATATCTGAGGAATGTCATCCATGGCTTTACTTGTCTTTGTTGTCAAATAAATAGGATTGATGTCCTCAGTGTCATTGATGAAAATATGTTTGGGGCTCGGTGTGGTCTCATTCTCCTCATTGTGAGTTGTCTCAGTTAGAGCAAGTACCTGCTTGGGTTTATTAAATATTTGTGTCCAAATCTTATTGCTTTATGTATCAATCTCTTCTAACCTTTCTTGTAGTACTTTGTATGCTCTTGTCTTAGCATAAAATTTCTTTGCATGCTCCTACATTGTTGATTCAATTTCTTCAACTATTGACTTGGGCATGAATGTAACTATGGATCTCTCCCTCATTTGTTTCTCCGTGTGTAATGCATATGTCCACCTGGCTAATATCTTATCATTTAGCTCTTGTGGAATATGACTTCTGAATTGTAGAGGTACATACTTGTATGCTACCATCATTTTAATGATTGCTTTCTCTAATTTATTTTGATCCTCGGTAGACAGGTGTACCCATTGTCTAATCTTATTATTTGATATACTGCTTGTATTGATGATTGACTCTACAATTTCATCAATTATCTTTGGAATTGTGGCCTTCTCTGCTTGTATTCTCTGTTCTCTTTCATATTTTTCAATTTCATCCTTGTCCTCTCTTCCTCTTACATATCTTTTGCATTGTCTTAGCTCAGTTGAGGCTTTTCTTTTCATATAAGTTTTCATTGTACCTTTCTTCAATTATGGTGAGTCTACCTTAGTTGTTTTGCTCCTAGTCCTAGATGTTGTTGTTACATCAATAACCTCTAATTTCTTGGCATTTTGTGGCTCTATGTTAGATTTGGTAGACTTGGAGTCACTCATCTCTTTTCCTTCATTGACAGGTGGTTGTCCCTCGGTTATATCCTATGTTTGTTCTAACTCTTCGTCGGTTACCAAGAGTTTATTCTTTAGTGTCTTTACCATTTTTGTTTGCTTCTTCCCTATCTTCTTGACTACTAATCCAGTCTTTATCCTTGACTTGGCTTCTTCGTATGTACCAAATCTACTTATAGAATTTTTAACTGGTTCATTTAGTAGGGCTTCAATGGCTTTTGTAGCCTGATCTATATCAATTTCATATTCAAGTGGTGGTAACCATGTTGTTCTAAGGTTGACAACTTTGATGAGTGTAGTGTCGGTGTCCACTACAAAGCATATCTCATCTTTATATTTTTCCACTAGTTGAGTAGGAATTCTCATCATCTTCTCCATTCTAGTCTTGAATGTGGCAAAGTAGTCATCCATTAAAGGTATGAAATTGTCTCCTAGTGACTTAATGGAATCACTAATTTGTGCACTTATTGGTTGGTTTGTGTCCCAAGTGACATTACCGACTGAAGGAAAGAAGTTTTGAAAGTAAAAGAATGTGCAAACCAGTAGAGAACCAAACTTACATGTATTAGATCTAGCTGATCTAATGGTTCTCATATTTTCTTCCAGTTACTTCAGTAGCAACTCTACTAGGGCTAGTTGCACTCCTTTCTTCACAATTTTGTATGACGTGTCAATAGCTCCACAAGCAATGTTGTTCATTCTTCTTACCTTAAATATCTTTTATCTAACCACATATGCAGCGAACTTCAATCCAGGGTTGAGGATTGAGTTCAATTTGAGACCTCTATCGTCCCATTTGGCTCCTATTAACTTTTCAATCTCTGGGCGTGAAGGGTGCCTTATGGCTTTTGTCTTGTCAATGATTAGGTATCTGGTGACTGCATGAATCACATCCTTTGTGATTTCCTTAGGTTCATCCAACCACATTTTACTGTCATGTACTCGGCTGAGCACAATGTGAATCCATTCGGTCTTGAATTCCTTTGGGAACAATAGGGCATTGGTTAACCCTTTCACTTTGATGTGTTTGTACTCATCTATTAGGTTTCCATCCTTGCATAGCTTTTGATAAGCTTCTTCAAGCTCAATGTCTCCAATCTCAATAACCTTGCAGTGTATGTATGCTCGGATGTCTTTGACCAGCAAAACCCTAGGTGGAATGCTCGAGAATGCTCCTTTGTCATCGGGTTGAGAAGTAACCCCAGGACAAAACTTGTAGTTAGGTTCTTCGCAGGTCGAGTTCTTGATAAGAGTGACCTTCTTATCTTTTTTCATTTTGATCTTCGAGATTCATGAGGTGGATGTTATTTGTTCATAAAATTAGGGCTTCTTCGCAAATGAACTGTGAGCTTGGTAAGTGTTGATACTTACTGGATGATCGTGGTGAGTGATTGAAATCTGTTGGAGTTGCTTTGGAATCATTGTTGATTACTCTATAATGTAATCACTGTGAATTGCTTCTTCGCTCTGCAATATGCTCGTAAACGCTGGGTGAACGAATGAGTTCACTTTGCCCTTTTTATAGACAAATATGACCTAAGTGATGCATTAAATGCTTCACTTGCCACTCAGTTGACACAACATAGATGCTCAGTTAACACACCAAAGACTTTATCTCGGTGAGTATTCAATACTCAGTACAAGGTGTCAACTCAGTTGTCTCCCGCATGTTTACTTACAATGCTCAGTGTATAGTGTTAACTCGGTTATCTTTCATATGTTTACCGACATGCAGTTTATGCTCTATTCATATTAACCAATCAGACTAGATTCACAAAACATTACATGCAATACCATAGTGCATCTTCATTCATGCTAATTTATCATATAATCAATAAATATAGGAACTGATGTCAAATGCAGCTTTGTAGAGTGCAATTCCATACTTACTTGTATTGCTTAGGTGGGGGTGGTGGAATCACCTAATCCATTAGATGAGGTGTCACCAACTGTAGTGCTTGGTCCAACATTTTCATTGTTTGAATATCTCCTTCACATTTGATTTCTCATTCTCCTAATGTCTTCAATAGTATTTCCATTTGCAAAATTGCTTGAATCTATCACTCGGTCTTTGCAGTCCTTGCTTAGGTGACCGACCTTATGATAGTGTAAGCATGCCATTCAAGAGTTAGTCTAGTTCCTCAATCTTCGTATCCATTTCCTCATGCAGTTAGCAGCTATATGTCCATATCTACCACGTGTTGTGCAATTTACCCAAGTGTTGTAATCTTATACATATGTGTTACCGACTCTTCTTGGTTGATATGCATTTTCTTGTTCTTTGGGTTTCTAGACTTGCTTTTTCTTTTTCATGCATTCATGAGATGTGTGGCCATGTATGTTACAAGTAGAAAAATATTTTTCCATATAAGATTTCTTCTTTGGTTTTTTCTGCTTAGATCTACATTCATGTTCTTTGTTTCCATGCTTGTTATAGTTATAACAATTACCTATGAATGTAGGATTGGTTTTAGGAATACCTCTTGTTTTGTTCTTACAAACATTTGATGTGTGGCCTAGTTTTCCACAGTGATTACATGAACATTTCTTTGGTCATTTATTTGAGTAGACATCCCTTTGATTAGCTTGATATGATGATTCTCCATGCTCAGTATACCCTAAACGGGTATTGTTGTTGAGTTTTCTTTGCCCATTTAGAAATTCATCCATTCTCTTTGTATTGTCTTCAACTTTCTTGATCATATCATTATGTTGTTGCTGAATCTTTGCTTCATGCTTTCATTTCTCATTTTCTTCTTTTAGTTCACTAATAGCTTCCAATTTTTCATAAATTTCTATGTTCACTCAGTTGGCCTCATGACTCATAAGAACTATTTGATTGGTGATCTCAATGTGATGTTTAGTAAGTCTCTGTATCTCAAATTCTTTCTCTTGCAACTTTTCAGTATTCTTCGTCCTGTCATCAATAGCTAAAGTTATTTCTTGTTCAGCTTGTCTTGCATTATTCATAACATCAATCATTCTTACCATTTGTGTCTCTTGACCGATCTACAGTACATTTACTTGTTCAGTTAGATGTTGATTGATTTCATTTAGATTTGTAATGCTTCCTTCAGATGTGTCAGATGTATTACCAGATCCAGATGAATCAAATAAATCTGGTATCTCTTCTTCATGATAGTTAGTTTCATTGTAGTGAGATACCATGACTTTTCTTTCATCCAATAACTCTTCATTTTGATTCTTGCTTCTTTGTATTGCTCAAAGAAAATCTGTATCTGCAACTTCTGATTCTCAATATTTTTGTCAAGCTTATACCTTTCCATTGTATGATATTTTCTCTCAAGTGATTTAAACTTTTCCAAAAAAGAGATGTACCTCTGATACCAATTGTTGGAATAATTGAAGGGTGTGTACTAAGAGGGGAGGGGTGAATCAGTACCCTTAAAACTTTTTCACTTTAAACCTTAGTAATCTTTTCTTGCATTACCAACAATTGTTGTTTTTCTACTTTATGTATGCAATATCGTATCATAAATGTAAATTCATGTAAAAAAACATAGAAACATTCATGAAATGCAGAAAACCCCTGTTAGAAGGTAAAAACTGTAGTGGGGATGAAACCCACAAAGCTTCACTATTTGCAGAATTGAAGGTGTCGGTTAAGGCTACAAGTTGTGATCACTTATGATGATCTTACCCTATTAGGAGTAACATGTTAGAATTGTTAGGTCTACTTGGTTAAGATATTTTAGCAACACAATGTATGTGTGCACTCGGTTAATAGATTTACAATAAGACTGTTAAGTCCACCTTCTTGAAGGATTTCTTCTATTTGCTACAATTGTTAGAGAGTAGACAAAAATATAGATGACCTAATAGCTTACAATCTTGAATTGCTGATTATAGATCCATTAAGTTCACAAAATATATGTATCACCTATTGTGATGGATAATACTTTTGTTATGCTTGGTAGCCTTGAATCTAGTTCTTCATAATTGAATTCTTCTTTATCTGTTCTTCTGCATGAAAACCTCTATCTGATCCATAGATGTCCTTATCCGACTACAACCATCATGTTCTTGATTGATTACACATCTATATATATATATATAATGTATTGACCTAATTAGGTTTCACGCTTTTCTAGAATAAGTCTAAGATCTAAGGTTTACAACTTGACCTTGATCTCCTAGTTTGCATGTATACAATCAGTTAAACTGATTAAATCCATCAATTACACTTTTCTTGATCCTCAAGAAATGGTTTTCTAGCTAAGCAAAAAGCTAATTTAAAGAATAAAGTGTTTTAGCTAACGTGTAGTTCAGATCTTCTTTTCTCGGTGTTAAAACTGTCTCTCGATTAGACTGGTGCTCGGTGATGTCTCTGCTCAGTTATGTCTCTATAGACTAGTGCTCGATTATATCTCTGTAGACTGATGCTTGGTTGTGTCTCTATTCAGTTATGTCTCTGCTCGGTTGATATACTTGCTCGGTGTACTAAGCATTTTGGTGACCACTGTGTTCGGTGATCAAAACATGTCGGTGACCACTGTGCTTGATAATCACTGTCACTCAGTGAATGTTGACTGACCAAAACTGTTTATTTGTATACTAATGACAACTTCTGATCCTTTAAGGATTATCAAAATTGAGATTGGCTCCCATAGTCAAATCTATAGATGATCTCTGGAAGTTGGATCAGTCAAATCTATGATTTAAAATCCTTCTGACTTGCTTTCATAGTGACAGAAAAAGAAAAAAAACTTTTAAGCTTACACCATGAGATTTCTTTTTGTTGGTTCTATTGTGGAAAACTATCATTATCTCCTTTGTTTTCATGCACTGCCACAAATTTACAAACTAAATAATCTTTCCTACTTTACCCTTCTAAACTATGTCAGATTGGTGGATTTGTGTTGTATTTTGATGAATAAGGTCCATTCTTCTAAGAGTATGACCTCCTTCCCCTTGAGGTTCCATGTTTGAAGAGCAACATTAACAAGGGCGCACTCAGTTATTTTGGTCATGGTCTCTATGTACTCTACTTATTTGGGTTCTAATACTGGAAGTGTCATGTTGCCTATTGTAACCACCTGGATTTGGTATGTTATAACTATAGACCCTATTTTCCCTAAGTGTGATCATACCCCCAATTATGTTCAAACGACCTTGTTACTGCTTGACATAATTAATTTAATCTCCTAAGGTGATCAAATCACCAAGTTAATTACTTTTAGCCAAAATCAAAATCAATCAAATACATGGCTAAAAATGATTAATTTGTTAGGAATTAAATAAAGTCCTAAATCAATTGCTCACTTGCAAAAGGAACCCATTCCCATAGCCTAATTAATTTAATTAAATTGGCTATAGTCCTATTGATTATTAAAAATCAATTAAAATGTTTAAATAATTGATATTCCTATTTTTTGAATGAATTAAATAAGTTTTATTTATTTCATTAATATTCCTTTAAACCCTAACCTAACCCACTTCAACCACTTTGACTCTGGGTTCGAACCTATCCCAACCCATTTACCCTTGCTAAATCTAAATTCTAATCCTAATTCTATCCTAACCCACCTCCTAATGTTGTCACATTCCATTAAGGAATGATTAAGGACTCCACCCAGTTGAGAAAGTCAAAGAATCTCAAGCTTCCTTTCTTCAAGTCCACCTTCTCAAGCTTGCCTCTTACACCCTTCCCATGCTTCTTCAAGGCTCTCATTAATGCCTCATTAATGGAGATTCCTTAAGCCCATGCCTCTTCAATGCCTTCGGCATTTATTTCTCTTAAACTTCATTAATGAGTTTTTCAACTCCATTAATGCACCTTGTCCCCACTCTCTCTCCTCATTCTTCTATAAATAGAAGGTATTTTTGAGCACAAATAAGCCCATAATTTTAGAATCAAATGCATTGTTATGCTGTTAGAATAAACATAGATTCATATCATATTGTAGATTTCATGTTTATGCATTGTTATTTTCATGCTTTTTAGAGCTAGAATGCTTGTTTAGGAGATATCTTTCTTTGTTTTAACTCAAATCTTTCATGCTAAGTCGTATATGTCACTGATAGTAGCATAATCTGAGGGTTGTTATGTTTCTTATCATACTCTTCTTAATTAGAAACCAATAGGTTGATTTTAGTTCTTTATATGCTCATCTAACCATGTTTTCCACTAATATAATAATCTATTGAAGTGTCATGTTGCAGATAACAGGTGCACATTTTAACACACACATTTTTGGCACCCACCGTGGGGCTTGATTCGAGATTTGCCTCATTTTTAACTTCATTTTTCACTAATCTATCCTCCCAATTTTCAGGTCCAAAATCACATCTGGTCATTTTGGCTCGCATCAGGGATATGCTCTCGCACCGCAGAAAATGAGGCTCACATCCGGGATTTCCCAAATTGTTTTTGGTTTAGAATCGCATTTGGGGAACATTTAGTTGCATATAGTGACAAGGGATCGCATCTGGTATATGGTATCACATCCTATGTTTTAGGATTGCATCTGGTTAAAAATCTTGCGTACTTCATTCCCTAACCTCTAACAGTTTGATCACTTTGGGTTTTGTCTTTTAAAGTAGCCTAACTAGTGTTTGCAGGTTGCTATCAAAGGTTTTTTTCTTGGGAGTTGAACAAAGAATACTAAAATGATTTTTCAAGTTTCCCAACCCCTCTTCTTGACTTCTATTTACATGCTTTTCACACTAAGAACATTTTCTAATCTTCTACTAAACTGACTAGAGGACTATGCTCTTTTCCTTTTAAGGAAAATTAGAAACTCAACATCAGTTTATGGGTTGAAAGGAATTTGGAGATAACTGTACCAAGAAAACAAAACTAAATTTATTTTGGATCAGTAAATGAACAACTCAAAGCACTAAATTTGTGGGCTAAATGAACAATCTCATTGTCTAATTTTGGGGATAAGAAATTGAACAAGCTACTCATCTAAAATTGCGGATAATTGAACAATACAAACTTTACTTTCAAGAATTCTATTTTCCATAAAGTAGGAACATCTTAAATCGAGCACAACATTACTTGAGGGAATGAATTGTTTGCTTGAAACTATTTTGGGAGAAAAATGACATAGATTAGGAGAGTATGCTCTTCTTCTTCGGAGGAATCAGAAATCTAGACGTCCTATGCTTGCCAATCCTTTGTATGCTTATTTAATAGTAGAGGGCCTGCCTATTGAGGAAAAAATCTCCCAGGAATGACCCAAGTGAGGATAGGTTTTACGCCAACCCTTCCAACTCACTATAAATAATTGCTTCCTCATAGGCCAAAGCCTCGGAAGACGGAGCCGATTTTGTTCATGGAATTTTGACATCATTCCTTAAACATGCTTGGGTATGTGTAGAGCGGAGCCGCTTGAATCTTTCTTGTGAGACTACACATATTTGAGTACTCATAGGGCTATACGCCTCAATTTTTCCTTGTGCAATTCTATGGGGGATGGTTTCGAATAGATTGCCCAATCATAGACAACATTTAAATTGAAAGAATAATTGATTCGCCCCTGAAAGGGTGATAATCCTTGTGCAAGGCAAAAATTAATTGCCCCAAGACACTCATCATATCATGCCCTCACTTACGTTTGGAGTCAGCTAATACAACATCATGACTGGATCCATTGCATGCTTGGTGATGGTTGTATTCTGATTAGCATTTGAGTGTGTACCTAAGTCAACGAGCAAGGATTTTCATCTTCCACCTAGAAAATAGGGCCTAAAAATGTGTTTGTTCACCCCTTTAACAAAGCAACAATGGTTGATGTAACTGAAAGATCACTAAAAAAATAACGTTTTCAAACAAGCAACAAATTTTAATCCTGGGTCTACACATGTATTTTTCACCCACATACAAGTCTCAAAATGCAATCCACAATCAGACGAACTTGACGCACTTCCAAGACAAATTTTTCAAAATTGATCAAATCTGACAGAGACATCAAAAAATTGCATCCCAGATTTCCTGGCTCATTTTTGGTATCTTGGCTCGCATCTAGTATCCTGGCTTGCATCTGGTCAACACATCATTGCATCTAGGGTTCCAGCTCGCATCTAGGGTCATTAGTAGCTCGCATCTCATCTTTCTAGGCTTGCATCTAGGAGCTTGCATCTAGGATAGTGGGCACTTGTAGAATAGTTTCTCAAGAAAACTTAGTTGATTTGGATACCCTTTGGCTCTTTAGTCTTCCCTTGTTGTATTTTCTGGTCTCCTTGTCACTGTGTCAAAATACTTTTTCAAATGTCTACCTTGCATGTCCAGTCAGTTTTTCATTATCTGTCTCAATATGTGTGGTTTGTTTGCTTCTTACAACAACTTGGTTCCCAACTCACTATCAGGGCATTCTAACCCTCTAACGCTGGAATCATTTACTTCCACCAAAACATAAACGATACTTCCATTTAGACACACTCACTTGAACGATTTGAGATACTATATAACACTCTCGAGAAACTTTGATGAAGTTGAGGTACCACCACATGGTTAACACAAGAGGCAACAAGTACATGTCTAAAGGGTTGAAGGTACCACCTAAATCACCACACTTTCAAGGAGAAACATCTCGTAGTTTCCTAATCGATCTAGACTCTCCACAAATGGACAGGTCCACTCGCGGATGGAGTGAGGCTTTTGACGAATATGACAATAGAAAAAGCCAAAAGCATGAAGATATCGATGAAAAAGAAGAACCCACATTTGAACATCCTCTATTTGAATCAGGCAGTGAGGAAGACATCACTGAAGAAGAGTATGATAAACTCAAATAGAGCAAGAGGTTCCACAAGATACTAGAAAAGATGATTAACGAGGATAAAGAGAAATACTTCCTCCATTTAGCACCCACTGGCGTAAAATTACCCAAGGATTATGATGTGGAACAACTAAAAGAAAAGGAGATACCGACTCCTATTTCTATTCTTTCCAGACAACTTACCTTAATGCAAACGTAGCTTGCGAATCTCAAGCAAGAGAAGGCTAAACCCAAAGCGAAATACTCGGTGGACTCCATTTGTCCATTTCCTTTCGACAAAAGTATCACTATGGTTCCATTCCCTCCTAACGTGGCATGACCAAAATATGACAAGTATACAGAAGAGACTGGTCCACATGACCATGTTCGAGAGTTTTGCGCTATTAGCATAGAGTACATGCATGAACCACTTACCTCATGTGACTATTTCCTGGAAGTCTAGGAGGCAACGCCATGGAATGGTTCTGAAAACTTACACCCAAGGTCAAAACTTTTGAGGAGTTAATACAACAGTTTATCCAACATTACTCCTATAATATCCAGCATGACGTGACTATGATGGATCTATGCAACACTAAACAGAAGACTGGCGAATCCTTTACCCACTTTCTACAAAGGTGGAGGAAAATCTTTACATGGTATTCAAGAGCCATTCCTAAATCCGAGAAGATGGAAATCTTTGTCAATAACTTGATACTAGAATTGAACTACGCATTACAGATGCAAGATTCCCCTAGCTTCGACAAGATGATAAAAAATGCCCTTCGTATCGAAGCAGTTATAATAAAAAGGGGGAGATCACTCTTCAAAATGAAAGTAAACTTAACAACTCCAACTCCAAACCTAAATGGTGGAAGCAAAACAAAAATGTTGTCAACGATGGTGTAGTAAACGCATCCAATGTTGGTCCTAAACCTGAGGTGTTCAATCTAACTAATAGCATGCAAGCAAGCAAAGATGCCAAGGTAACAACCCCCATACCAAAAGCAAACAATGATAATAACAAGGGTCGATCGTGGACTTCAAAACCTCAAAGAACATTCACTCCTTTGGGAAAGTCTCTCAAGACTGTTTTGAAGACACTTTTAGACAACAAAGTTCTCATAATCCCAGACTCCAAACCATGGGAACCAGTGGTCAAACCAAGGTGGTGGGATGATAATTCTTGCTATGTATTTCACAAGAACAAAGGACACAAGACTAACAATTGTCTTAAGCTTAAACATGTTATTCAAGACCTCATTGAAGGGGGAAAGATCAAAGTGGAAGGACATACTACCAATGAAGATCATACAACATTCAAAAAACCATTCCCTAACTACGATAAAGGGGAAACATCTAAAAGAAAAGGTAATGAAGTAAACTACACTTACTGCAATAATGATAACGTGATCAATATGCTATACATTAAAACTGAATCAATTAATGTGGTCACAAAAAAAAGTGTTTCTTTCCAGTCGAGTGCGGTGACTCGGAGCCAAGCACAGGTCATGATCAAAGGACCCCATTCTTCCCCCAAAACCAACATTAATGTCCAAGGTTCCTATCGTTACTATCCCTAAACCACAAGCAAAACACACGGTGACTATTCCTGCAGCAAAGTATGACTTGGTGGACCAATTGCAACGAACCTCTGCCAAAATTTTAATTTTTGAGTTGCTTAAAACATCCACAGTGCATAGGGAAATCCTAGAATAAGCCTTACATGCCGCAAATGTATAAAAGGACCTTGATATAGACAAATTCCAAGCGATGGTCAATCAGATCTCATCGCCACATTACCTCTCCTTTTCTGAAAAGGACGATAAATCATTGACACGTCAACATAATCAACCCCTCCATATTGAAGTCATCACTCATAAATCCTGTGTTAGACGCGTATTGATAGAATGAGGTGCAGGATTGAATATTTGTACACTTAAGCTAATCAAGAAACTGGGTCTCTTAGAACAGACCGTTGACTCTAGAAGAAAAATAGCTATCAAAGCTTATGACGAGGAAGAAAGATCCTCTAAAGGTCTTATTGTTCTACCTATCAGAGTCAAACCAATTGAAAGGAATGTCGTATGTCAAGTTCTGGATCTACCCCTGGCCTATAATATCCTATTGGGGAGACCATGGATTCACGAAATGAAAGTTGTGTCGTCTACTTACCACCAGTGTATCAAGTTCCCACATAATGGGGTGGAAGTGACAATTCTTGCAGATGCTAATTATACTCGCAACAATATCAAAGCAGGTAGTATGATTCCACATAACAAAGAAGCTATGGGTGAGATTGCTCCTGATACTATCAAGGACATGGTTATGAAGAGTTTTGGAAAAACCCTAAAACTTGAACAAACAGGTATGGGAGAATACAAGCTGGACATAACTCCATCACTGATAGAACTTCCAGTATCACCAAGGTCCTACGGAAAACCTTCCTCGACATTCACACCTACTGCATTCAAGAAACTGGAAATCCACAAAGCAACTGGCATGGTAAAGGCATCCACATCTTCTTCAGATAACACAAAAGAACATGCAATCTTGGACTGGATTTATAAAGGAGAACCAACGAAAATTGAGGTCAAACATGTAGAAATATCTCCATAATAGTACAACAAAGGATATGATATCCTCAAGAAAATGGGATATAAAGGAAAAGGACCTCTAAGTGACATAGGAAGAGGACTTATTGAACCTATACACATGGAGTTCAGGAACACTAGAGACAAAACAGGGCTAGGTTTTAATAATGAATCTGACAAAGCTACTTCAAAAGATAGTCTAATCTCTGACAAAGGGAGTGATGAAACAACTGAGATAGTGCTAGAACCATGGCCTTATGAAAGATTATTACATATTGGCATAGAGAATCCTGAATATCAAGGAGAGCGCTATGTACCAAGCTTTGAGGTACCACAAGATCTTCACACCCCTTTGTTAGCAAAACCTACTATTCAAGAGGTAGGAGACATAACAGCAGCTGATCCAGACGTACCATTGATAGCAACAGCTATAGAGAGCACACCCCGACGACCGGATTCACATCCTAATTGGGGGTAGTTAGTCACAATCACACATGTCCTTGATTTACCGCACTTTGATCCATAGATAGCTAACCGAGTACACCAGATAACTATTGTTGAATACTTGAATAGATTTGATGACAAAATCACTGACTCTCATGATTATGAATGGGATGAGTTATCTGTCACCAAAAAAGACATTGAAATAGATACAATTCACATGTTTTTGGCTCCCTCAGCACCTCATGAACATTCTAACACTACTCCCAACAACGATGATATTCTTGAAGTAGAGGAGGAGTTCCTTCCCCAAATAATTGATGGAGAGACGGGTGTTCTCATAAGTCTAGAAGAATTTCAGAGGTGATAAGCAAGAAGCCTCCTTTTACGAAGAGATGATGATGAAAGTTCTACTGACGAGTCACTAGAGTTTGGTCCGTATATAACTAACAACGACCCTTTTATGATGATCTAGCTCTTATTGATCTAAACATAAAAGAATTTAACTTTAACAGGACATGTCATGTCAGTTAATAGTCATGATGCTAACGCGGTGTTGTCCTTCCCAGAGGCTGAATCCTTGTCTTTGATAAATCTAGACCTAATTGATTGGACTAGTATAGATCCTGCTCCTATCCTTGACTTTCCCAATGACTACACCTTGGCTTGTTATCTAAATGCTTGTAAACTCTATCCTTCTTCCACCAATGCAAGGAGCATGAGCATGTCATAGGAGGATATCAATTTTCTCAGTCAGAAATTGAAAAAGAAAAAGAAAAAGGGAACTGATGGTGAAAACCACGTTGTGGCAGTGTCAGATCCTAAAATAGTAAAAACAAAAGATGTATCCGATGGTGAAAACCTCTCAAAGACACCAAAGGATGAGATTCTTGATATCCTCCTCGAGCACTTTCAGGAAAGGTCCTCAGTTCTGATAGATTTAACATAGCCAGTTAATTTGGGCACAATTGAAGATCCTCAAATAGTACACCTAGCACAATCTTTGTCAGAAGAAGAGAAGACACAGTTCACGGAGTTCCTGAAAGAGAAGAAGATTAACTTCGCATGGTCTTATACAGATATGCCTAGACTAGATCCTAATCTAATCATGCACCACTTATCTATAGCTCCCGGGATCAAGCCCGTGAAACAAAAACTTAGAAAGATGCATCTTCATGTTGCATTGCTAGTAAAGGCGGAGCTAGAGAAATTGTTAAAAGCTGGATTTATCAGAGTCATTGCCTATGTAGGATGGATCTCCAATGTGGTCCCCGTATCTAAATCTGATAAATCTATTAGGATATGTACAGACTTCAGAGACTTAAACAAGGCATGTCCTAAGGATGAATTCCCCCTACCTAACATCAATACGAACATAAACCTCACAGCAGGATACCAAATGTATTCACTAATGGATGGGTTCTCAGGTTACAATTAGATAAAAATTGCTCCCGAGGATCAAGAGAAAATTGCATTTACATGCGCATGGGGCACCTTTTGCTGGAACATCATGCCATTTGGGTTAAAGAATGTCGGTGCCACGTAACAAAGAGCAATGATAACTATATTCCATGATATGATGCATAAAAACATGGAGGATTACGTGGATGACACCTTAGCCAAATCCAAGGAAAGGAGCACTCATATTGATGATTTATGAAAGATATTGGATCGTATGGAGCAATTTCAACTCAGGCTCAATCCAAAGAAGTGTGCCTTTGGGGTCCAATCAGGAAATCTCTTAGGGTTTATAGTTTCAGCGAAGGGAATTGAGGTAGATCCTGCAAAGTTCAAATCTATTCTAGAGATGACTCCTCCACACAACATTAATCAAATGAGGACATTGCAAGGGAGACTTCAATCAATCAGGAGGTTCATGTCACAACTTGTTGACCGAGCACAACCCTTTACCAAATTACTACATAAAGGAGTCACCTTCAAATGGGATGAGCACTGTGAAGCCAACTTCAGGGAATTAAAAGGGTACCTAGCTAATCCTCCTATTCTTATGGGGCCTATTCATGGAAAACCACTACTCCTATATATTTTAGCTATAGCTACATCACTAGGAGTGTTCCTCGCACAAGAGGATGAAACTAAGAAAGAAAGAGATATCTAATACATCAGTAGAACACTAGTCTCCTATGAGCTCAATTACAACATTATTGAGAAATATTGCTTAGCAGTCAGCTTTGCATCACAAAAATTGAGACACTATATGCTCTCACATACAGTAAGGCTCATTGCTAAGTTCGATCCTCTGAAGTACCTTTTAAGTAGAACCGCATTAACATGACGTCTGGCAAAATGGGTCCTCATTCTAAGTGGATTTGACATTGAGTATGTAGATAGGAGCGCTATTAAAGGACAAGTCCTCATGGATCAACTAGCTGATTCACCACTTCAAGATGATGAGCCTTTAAAGATTGAATTTCCTGACGAGACCATTATGCATTTGACTGAGTACCCGTGGAAGATGTACTCTGATGGTTCTTTTACGCAACAAGGCTTTGGAGTAGGAGTTCTGTTCATAACTCCTCAAGGCTACAAGATACCCAAGTCTTACAAATTAATGTTTCCATGCACAAACAACATTTCTGAATATGAGGCATTGGTGAACGGTCTTAAGCTCGCCATGGAGTGGAAGATTGTAGAGTTACACGTGTATGGTGACTCTCAGCTCATTATCAATCAATTCAATGGAGATTACCAGACGAAAGATGGGAAGCTGACACCCTACAAGCAACTGGTTGATGACTTAAAGAAATACTTTGTCTATATCACATTCCAACAAATACCTAGAACAGAGAACAAATTTGCAGATTCCATGGCTACATTAGCATCCATGTTACAACTAGAGAAACATCAATTCCACTATGACTTCTTGGTGGAAGAACTCTCCTATCCTACCTTTGATACCCCTGAATACCAAGTAATCTGTACTTTGAACACCCCAGACCAATCTCAGTATGCCAATATCATTGCCTATCTCACTGACCAAACCATTCCTAACAATCTATCCAGAAATGAGAAAAGATCCTTGATTAGGATAGCATCACGTTATGTCCTCATAACTAATAACTTATATCAATGAGGTCTTGACGGTACGCTTCTTAGATGTTTAGAACTCGAAGAGTCTGATCACGTGTTAAAAGAAGTCCACGAAGGTGTATGTGGATCACATTCAAACAACTTTTCACTAGCAAATAAACTTCTTAGAGTATGCTATTACTGGCCTACCATGGAAAAGGATGCTATTCACTTTTTAAAAACATGTCATAAATGCTAGACACATGGAAATCTCATCCATGCTCCTACCAGAGAACTTATACATTTCATTACACACTGGCCATTTCAGCAATGGGCCTTTGACTTGGTTAGACAAATATATCCCAATTCTTCAAATGGACACAAGTTCATCATTACGACGACTGAGTATTTCACAAAGTGGGTCGAGGTTGTGCCGCTAATCAAAGCCACTGGCAAACAGGTAGCTATGTTCATTCTGAACTACATTATCTGTAGATATGGGATACCCTCATCAATTGTAACCGATAATGGGGGTCAATTTAAAAATCAAGACATTAATGACCTTTGTGAAAAGCTCCACATCACTCAACACTGCTCCTCAATCTATTACCCTCAAGGTAATGGTCAGGCTAAGGTATCTAATAAGAATATTCTCAAAATCCTACACCGAACTGTAAATAAGTCTGGCAGAGACTGGCATCTACAACTAAATCTGGCACTATGGGCCTATAGAACAAGCATCAGAACACCGACTAGAGCCATGCCATTTGCCATAGTCTATGGCGTTGAAGCAGTACTACCTATTGAGGTTGAAATCCCATCTTTGCGAATATCTTTACAAGGTCTTGTTACTGATGAACAATACCGCATTGATCGGGTGAATTCTTTCGACCTACTAGATGAGCACAGACAATAGGCGTTCGATCATCTAAAGGTGTACCAAGAATGTATGTCCAAAGGGTACAACAAGAAGGTCAAACCATGAAAATTTGAGGTGGGGGATCTCATCCTAAATGAGAATCCTAAGAACCAGCCCAACAAAGAACAAAAGGGAAATTTGGACCTAACTAGATTGGACCTTATGTTATCACTGCTACTTTTGGGACTGGAGCTTATCAACTAGCTACGCCTGAGGGAGACGTCCTTTTGGATCCTATCAATACTTTACATTTGAAGAGGTTCTACGCTTGATGTTTGGCTAGCAGAGCCTATACAGTAAATAGTTCTCAGAAAATACCAAAAAAATTTAGAAATTTGATCCTGAAAATTTCCAAAAATAGTGGAAAAGGTCCTAAAGAAAGGTATCCTTGGTGAAAGCCTGGCAAACAGACGCCTTGATACTACAAAAAAATTCAAAAAAGTAAAAATAGCAAAAAAATTGAAAAAGAGAAAAGTGCCTCGATGACAACCTGGTAAAATGGGCATCTTGGTAGCAAAAAAAGAATAAAAGGTCTTTCCAAGTGGTGAAAACCTGGCAATCAGGCATCACTTGTGTTCTTCACTCCATCTATCAATGCATTGCTGATACTAAGCCTTCACGATTACACCTGTGCTAAAAAGTTGACTTTGTTTCCTACACAACTATCTTATCCTTGCTTGGGATTTGTCTGTATTTCTATCTTAGGATCAAGTCATTCTACACTGGGGGCATCTTTTCTAGTCTGATAGGTTACATCTGCTAGGTCGTCATAGGTTGGTTTGTCTAGTAATACCATGCTTCTTAATGCTTGCACCAAACTATCACCAAACTATCAATTTCATGAAGCAAGGTTGACACAAACATTGCACCAACATGAACGGTGTTCCTATGACCTACCTAGGATTGCACACAGGAATAACATTGTACATAGATATGGAACACATATTGCTTGAATTCCAACTTTTTGATTGTTGAATCTATACTGTGCTTGAAAAATGAATCAATAGTACCTAAACACAGTTTGATCTTGGTTTGATTATGACTCTTTTATGAACCCATGATGTTTTCACTGGGGGCATCTGAGCAGTTATGAGTTTTATTTGATTGATTCACAATTGATAGTTGTTATGTCTTTCGAGTTACTCCATGACGTCTGCACAAAGACAAAGAGTCAAAAGGACATGGGGTATAACATTTTCTTGGTTTTCTACGTATGGTGATTGTTCTAAATGATCCTATAAATTTTACCCAACTTAGATGTTTATGGTAAGAGCTATCACTATGGGTGGATAGCCACATATATCTCAATCTTCATTATGTGTAAACTACGGTGAGGTTGGAACAATTTCCTTGTCTATTTTCTACCTCAGATTCTCGCTAAGGTATACGGAGCATAATGTACCCAAGGATATGAATTTTTAAGGTCATTGCGGGTCCAATATCTTTCCTTACACAGAATCTGATATATTAAAAGGAAGGTGACTATTTTGTTATCCTGGCTTCTATGCCTTGATACCTAAGTCTATTTCTGACATTCAATAAAATATAGTATTCATACTTTCATAATATCAGTGGGTATTAGTGATGGTTGTACAAATAGGTGGTATCCGTTCTGAAAATCACCCAATGATGATAAAAAGTCTACAATATTTGCAAGTCAGTGATAATTCCTAAGAGTCTGCATATAGCTACATTTAAAGATTGCATGATGCATTTGTGAAAGAAGTCAATAACATAAGGAATTTGGGCTCAAAAATGATTTCTATCTTCTTCTAAAAACCAAGTTAATTACCTCAATTCAACATTACTGATATCAAATATCGTTGCACATCCATAGCATACATTTTGCATTCATAAAATGAGACAACATAAAATACAAAAAAAAAGCATTTGTGCATTTTTATTTCTACATCCTAAGTGCATCCATACATTTTAAAATTACATAAGAAAAACTTGAAAAACATACATCTTGCATATTCACATTGTATCATTTGAAACATATTTATATCAGTTTTAAATCCACAACGCATAAATGATGTCATCATCTAAATCTAACTCATCATACGACCAAGATATCATCACATGTGCAAATAAATATATCAAAACAAAGGGAACTCATGATTCATGTCAGAACCAAAAACAACTGCATCAGATATATATCTCAAACATGGTACACATCAAAATATGACACAAATCTACATAAAGAGTATCAACGTATCAGAGGATCTGAAAGAATCATATATACACACACACACACACATGTGTCATTTACAAAAGAAAGATCTCAAAAGGATCTAGATATACAATATACATGTGTAACAAAATACAGAATCAGCTCTGGCTACCCCCCTCTCCCTGATCTAGAGGAGGAGGAGGTGGTACAAATGGAGGAGGAGGCATCGCTCCCTCTGACTATTGCGCTAGGCATGAAAATGATGTAGCTCTTTGTCCCTCTAGCACTGTAGCATGGTATAAAGCATAATAATATGTAGCTCTTTGTGCCGGATGGACTGCAGTCTGAGCCCGTGTATCTCGCTCTGCTCTAAGCCTCTCCAGCTGTGTGTCTCGATCGGCAAGCAAAGCATCTCCTATTGTGATCCTAGCCTCTGATGCAGTAGCTCTGGCCTCTAAAGTCGTAACATAGGCCCTAAGTTTCTCTCTCTCCTGGTTGCATTGAGATAATGGGTCCCAGTCTCTGCCAGAAACCCTGCCAGAATCTTGTCCAGAAGGCCTATCATGAGATCTATCAGGCTGTCTCTATTGCTGCAGCCTCTGCTGCTCCCCTGTAAGTAATGGACCTGGCTCTCTCCTGGGAGAAACAAATTTTGAATCGGGTGCGTCGACCCTCTCCACTACCACTGGCTACATTTGCATGACCACCCACAACACTACCACCCCTATCCTCTCCACCATCGTCCCCCTCATCTGGAGGAGGACATCTCCCATCTCTACCTCCATCTCTGCCATCGTCTCTCCCTCCATGTCTGCTGACACCCTTGTCTCTCTGGGCTCCTCCTCTCCCTCTGGCGAGATGATCATCAGGATCATAGTCTATCAACTCCTCTATATGAGGAATGACCTCCTTAGGCACTCTGAATCAAGGAAATGGATGCTGAAGCATCTCTACTATGTACCCATCTGAGCAACCTGCATCTGCAACATCAAAACAAAGATCCCAATATACTCCAACCATGTCTCTGATCTCATGATGGGCGGTCTCATAAATCAGCTGGGCACCCCATAATGGTGCCTCATCATGGGTCCTAGCATATACAGTAATGTCTTGTGTCCCGCCCTGCCGTCGGCCATACTATCTCAAAACTCGGGTATGAACGAACCGCTCTACTATATATTTGGTCCTCTCGATCAGGTACTTGCTCTAGAAAAAAATGGAACTTGTCTAGCATCTGAGGTCCACTCCTCACAATCTAAGTATGGTCGTCAGACTACCTCTGTCATATCATCAAAAAGTCATTGCCAATACTCTACCTTGCCCAGGTGGGGCTGCTAAATGAGACCTACATACATATATACATAAGCCTGCTCAGGTGCACGTTGCCTATCTACTATGGGTCATGTCACTGGGATGTGCTCCCAGGCCCAAATCTAAAGAATCAAAATACCCACAGACATGCTCTGGGTATAGTGGTACACAATCTCATGAAGCTCACGGTACATATGGGCTAAGATACAACTGACCCATGCGAATCTCCATCTATGGATGACCATCTGCTCCAACATGTCTACCCATCTGACGAGGAACCCGTGCTATCCTCTGTCTGGCATCAGGATGTCACCAATCAAACCTACTAAATACACAGATAATCGATCATAATGATCACACATGTAGTCCCAAGAAAGGTATCTCCAATCGATGGTGTCATCCTAGAAATACCGATGAGCTGCATCAATCGCTGTGACAGAAGTTGCCTCAAAATGCACCTCACAACCCATAATGGGAACATGTAGTATATGCCATACATCCTTGGGAGTCACTGTAATCTCCCTGGTCAGCAGATGGAAGGTGTTGTGCTTTGAGTGCCATCTCTCGACAAGAGCAGTCAACAGCCCCCGATTTACCCCTATATCGGGTAAACCAATCAAGGATCGTAATCCACAGTGAATCACTATCTCCTGCTCATCATCTGATAAAAGTCCAGACAACGTGAGTACATGACCTAGGTATGTACCCCGGAAAGAGACTACCTCAAAATATGCCTGTTTAACACATAAAAAGCTAAATAAGTGTTCTATCTACAACAAAGATGTTGATTCAAGACCAGCTCAGTGATTCAGGGTCCGCAGCAGACAAACAAGTCAAAATGGATAAGTTTTTAAGTCTAAAAATGAAATGCAATCCTGAAAAGGCAGGGTGCGATCCCAGAAATCCTGGATGTGACCCCAAAAGTGGGGTACGATCCTAAACAGATAGGTTACGACATATAATAAATTTCAACCTAAAACTAAGCTAAAAACAAGGTAACCAGATGCGATCTAGGAAATCCTGGATGCGATGCAGAAATCTGGAAAAATTGGATACGATCCGGGAAATACCGGATACAACACGGGTTTGACAGGGTGCGATCTAAAATCCCGGATGCGACCCAAAATTCAAAAGGCTATAAAAGCTGTAAAAATGCATGAAATTCAAATTTGCAAAATTCACAGGGTAGTTTTACGAGTACTTGCCGGAGGTGGGTAGTCGGCCGGGCGCTGATGATGACGGTTGAGCTCGAAACGATGCTTCCTAACAAGAACCACCATCTTCTCTATAGAGCTCTCATATTTACTATGGGAAAAAGTTAAAATGAATAGTAAAATGGTAATTTTTTAGATATATATTGGTCTTTTGAGCTATTTAGGAGTTCTGAAACTCCCCCCAGGCAACTGAAATTCCATTTCTATCCTCTTTTTAATCAATTGGGAACCAAATTGAAGGTGCCTAAGATATTATATGCAGTACAATAACATTTTTACGACAGCTCCTGAAAATGCAGATTTGCTTCATTTGTTCTGCAAATCTGTCAAATTGCACATTTTATCAAAAATCTTGGTCTGACATCATTTTATCAATCTCACCACTGACATTTTCATGTAATTAACTTGGTTTTCATGTGTTTATTTTTTAACACACCCCCGTTTCTTCACTTCTTCTACTTCATTCTTTCTTGTCCTACCTGTTCCATGCAAGTGATTCCTCATTTCAATAGAGGGATTTTATTTCTTTCCTTCGATTTCACTCCCGAGGGGGAATGATCACACTATCATCAATCAAATTCTTGCTTGAAACAACATTAAAATGACTTCGTTATCAAACAACTAGGGGCATGACATTTTCCTTAACTAAGTCAGAACTATTGGATAGAAAGCTTTGGTTCTCATAAGCTGGATATCTTGTGTTTCCTCATTTTAAAAGATTCTTATTGAGCTACTAGAAGCTTCATACTAACTCTTGGATGACAACCAAGTTCAGAATCAGTATTATCAATCTTTTGACGACAACCAAGTTCAAAATTGGTATGTTTAAAATATTTTATTGACCATTGAACGACAACCAAGTTCAAAGTCAATTCTATCAGTTTAGTTCGATCAAGTGCAAGACTGATCTCATCAGACATTTCATTCTATTGTGAGCGAAATTCTCAATCTTTCTGAAGTCAAAATCAAAAAAACTTTCTTTGAATCAATGCGTTGCTCGCACATCAATTCAAAGAGGGGCAAATGTAACCACCCAAATTTGGTCTGTTCCGACTATAGACCCTATTTTCCCTTAGTGTGATCATACCCCCAATTATGTTCAAACGACCCTGCTACTACTTGACATAATTAATTTAATCTCCTAAGGTGATCAAATCACTAAGTTACTTACTTTTAGCCAAAATCAAAATCAATCAAATACATGGCTAAAAATGTTTAATTTGCTAGGAATTAAATAAAGTCCTAAATCAATTGCTCACTTGCAAAAGGAACCCATTACCCTAGCCTAATTAATTTAATTAAATTGGCTATAGTCCTATTGATTATTAAAAAGCAATTAAAATGTTTAAATAATTGATATTCCTAATTTTGAATGAATTAAATAAGTTTTATACATTTCATTAATATTCCTTATAACCCTAACCTAACCCACTTCAACCACTTTGACTCTGGGTTCAAACCTATCCTAACCCATTCACCCTTGCTAAATCTAAATTCTAATCCTAATTCTATCCTAACCCACCTCCTAATGTTGTCACATTCCATTAAGGAATGATTAAGGACTCCACCCACTTGACAAAGTCAAAGAATCTCAAGATTCCTTTCTTCAAGTCCACCTTCTCAAGCTTGCCTCTTATACCCTTCCCATGCTTCTTTAAGCCTCTCATTAACACCTCATTAATGGAGATTCCTTAAGCCCATGCCTTTTCAATCCCTTTGGCATTTATTTCTCTTACACTTCATTAATGAGTTTTTCAACTCCATTAATGCACCTTGTCCCCACTCTCTCTCCTCATTCTTCTATAAATAGAAGGTGTTTTGGAGCACAAATAAGCCCATAATTTTAGAATCAAATGCATTGTTATGCTGTTAGAATAAACATAGATTCATATCATATTTTAGATTTCATATTTATGCATTGTTATTTTCATGCTTTTTAGAGCTAGAATGCATGTTTAGGAGATATTTTTCTTTGTTTTAACTCAAATATTTCATCATAAGTTGTATATGTCACTGATAGTACCATAATTTGAGGGTTGTTATGTTGCTTATCATACTCTTCTTAGTTAGAAAGAAATAGGTTGATTTTAGTGCTTTATATGCTCATCTTTGTGCTCTTCTTAGTGCTTTAATCGGGTAAACCAATCAAGGATCGTAATCCACAGCGGATCACTGTCTACTGCTCATCATCTGATAAAAGTCTAGACAAGGCGAGCACACGACCTGGTTATGTACGCCAGAAAGCGACTACCTCAAAATACGCATGTTCAACACATAAAAAGCTAAATCAATGTTCTATCTACAAAAAAGATGCCGACTTGAGACCAACTCAGTGATTCAGGGTTTGCAATAGACAAACAAGTCAAAATGGATAAGTTTCTAAGTCTAAAAATGAGATGTGATCTTGGAAAGGTAGCCTGTGATCTCTTTTACCAGATGCGATCCTGGAAAAATAGGATGCAATGGTGTATACAGGATGCAATCCTGGAAATCTCGGATGCGACCCCAAAAGTGGGGTACGATCCTAAATAGACAGGTTACAACATATAATAAATTTCAACCTAAAACTAAGCTAAAAACAAGGTAACTAGATGCGTTCCAGGAAATCCTGGATACGATGCAGCAATCCAAAAAAACTGGATACGATATGGGAAATACCAGATATGACATGGGTTTGACAGGGTGTGATCCAGAATCCCGGATGCGACCCCGAATTCAAAAGGCTATAAAAGCTGTAAAAATGCATGAAATTCAAATTTGCAAAATTCACAAGGTAGTTTTACGAGTACTTACCAGAGGTGGGTAGTCGACTGGGTGCTGATGAAGATGACTGAGCTCGAAACGATGCTTCCTAACAGGGACCACCATCTTCTCTATAGAGCTCTCAGATTTACTATGGGAAAAAGTGAAAATGAATAGTAAAATGGTAATTTTTGAGATATATATTGGTCTTTTGAGCTATTTAGGAGTTTCAAAACTCCTCCTAGGCAACTGAAACTCCATTTCTATCCTCTTTTTGATCAATCGAGAACCAAATTGAAGGTGCCTAAGGTATTTTATGCAGTATAGTAACATTTTTATGACAACTCTTGAAAATGCAAATTTGCTTCATTTGTTCCGCAAATCTGTCAAATTGCACATTTTATCAAAAATCTTGGTCTGACATCATTTTATCAATCTCACCACTCACATTTTCAAGTAATTAACTTGGTTTTCATGTGTTTATTTTTTAACACACCTTCGTTTCTTCACTTCTACTTCATTCTTTCTTGTCCTACCCGTTCCATGCAAGTGATACATCATTCAACAGAGGGATTTTATTTATTTCCTTTGATTTTATTCCCGAGGGGGCATGATCACACTATCATCAATCAAATTCTTGCTCGAAACAACATTAAAATGACTTTGTTATCAAACAACTAGGGGCATGCCAGTTTCCTTGACTAAGTCAGAACTGTTGGATAGAAAGCTTTGGTTCTCATAAGCTGGATATCTTGTGTTTCCTCATTTTAAAAGATTGTTATTAAGCTCCTGGCAGCTTCATACTGACTCTTGGATAACAACCAAGTTTAGAATCATTATTATCAATCTTTGGATGACAACCAAGTTCAAAATTGGTATCTTTAAAATCTTTTATTAACCATTGGATGACAACCAAGTTCAAAGTCAATTCTATTAGTTTAGTTTGATCAAGTGCGAGACTGATCTCATCAGACATTTCATTCGATCGTGAGCGAAATTCTCAATCTTTCTGAAGTCAAAATAAAATAAACTTTCTTTGAATCAATGCGCTGCTCACACATCAATTCAAAGAGGGGCAAATGTAACCACCTGGATTTGGTCTGTTCAGACTATAGACCCTATTTGCCCTAAGTGTGATCATACCCCCAATTATGTTCAAATGACCCTGTTACTGCTTGACATACTTAATTTAATCTCATAAGGTGATCAAACAACTAAGTTAATTACTTTTAGACAAAATCAAAACCAATCAAATACATGGCTAAAAATGATTAATTTGCTAGGAATTAAATAAAGTCCTAAATCAATTGCTCACTTGCAAAAGGAACCCATTCCCCTAGCCTAATTAATTTAATTAAATTGGCTATAGTCCTATTGATTATTAAAAAACAATTAGAATGCTTAAATAATTGATATTCCTATTTTTGAATGAATTAATAAGTTTTATTCATTTCATTAATATTCCTTATAACCCTAACGTAACCCAGTTCAACCACTTTGACTCTGGGTTCGAACCTATCCCAACCCATTCACCCTTGCTAAATCTAAATTCTAACCCTAATTCTATCCTAACCCACCTCCTAATGTTGTCACATTCCATTAAGGAATGATTAAGGAATCCACCCACTTGACAAAGTCAAAGAATCTCAAGATTCCTTTCTTCAAGTCCACCTTCTCAAGCTTGCCTCTTACACCCTTCCCATGCTTATTTAAGGCACTCATTAATGCCTCATTAATGGAGATTCCTTAAGCCCTTGCCTCTTCAATGTCTTTGGCATTTATGTCTCTTACACTTCATTAATAAGTTTTTCAACTCCATTAATGCACCTTGTCCCCCCTCTCTCTCCTCATTCTTTTATAAATAGAAGGTGTTTTTGAGCACAAATAAGCCCATAATTTTAGAATCAAATGCATTATTATGTTGTTAGAATAAACATTGATTGATATCATGTTTTAGATTTCATGTTTATGCATTGTTGTTTCATGCTTTTTAGAGCTAGAATGCATTTTTAGGAGATATTTTTCTTTGTTTTAACTCAAATCTTTCATGCTAAGTCGTATATGTCACTGATAGTAGCATAATCTAAGGGTTGTTATGTTGCTTATCATACTCTTGTTAGTTAGAAAGAAATAGATCAATTTTAGTGCTTTATATGTCCATCTAACCATGTTTTCTACTAATATAATGATCTATTGAAGTATTGTGTTGTAGGTAACATGTGCACATTTTAACACACACACCTATACTTTGAATCTCCCTAACCAAGTAAAAGAATGTGGAACCAAGGTTGTAGCCCAGTTAGTAAATTCTTCTACCTCTCCCTCTCTGAAGAAATTACTTATCATGCTAATTAAGCTTGAATGCTTTAGGATCTCAATTTACAGAATTGTGGCCGAGATAACTTTATGCCTTACATAGGTTAGATGCCTTTGAATAATGTTTTATCATGTTTTCCATCAATAGATTAGCAAAAGTTGTAGTAGAAAATATATTTCTGACTTTGAGTCTAAGAACATGATATGTCCTCTCTAGTACAAAAATATCTTTTTGTCATTTGCTTTATTTTATGCGATATAACCTAATATTTCTTTTCCTATTGATGCCACCTTGTGCACTACCCTTGATTCATCTACTAATTTAGTCATCTTCACAGTTGTCAACTGGCCTGCCCAAGTTTCAGCTTCTCCACTGAGTATTATTGTCTGTATGGCATGCTCAATCTCAACTACCAACCATAGTAAAAATAGACATGGTATGACATTTGCAGTTCATTATTTTTTACTCAAGTTGGGGAACACAGTTAGAGGTAAATTTTTGAGTTTTGTATTTAACAGCAACATTGAATCATTGACAATGCATGATTGGAGAGACACAAACAAATTCCCTAAAAATGAAGGTCATTATGGGCTTAATACTCCTATTTTGGCACTTAATTCTAGTTCTATTGCTGCTGAAGATGCTCTCGAAAACCCTTTTGGTGTTGATTTTGATGATTGGTAGAGAATGGAAGGAGATTATCCTTCTTCTCTTTCCTATGGTGTTTTCTCTTTATGCTTGTTCAACCTGCTTCTTAACATCCTTACCAGTAGGAAGAACTGGTCCAGTTTTGGGAAGTCCAGTCATTTCATGAATTAGGTCTGTAGTGATGCGGACAGGAGCCTCACCAATCCAGTATAGGTAATCATGTATCCTTCTCAATAATATTTTCACCCATTCTGGCTCGTAAAACTTGTGCGCATTAGAGTACTCAAAGATAGGGTTATCAGTGAGATGCGCGTATTCATCCTTGAATGAATAGTCTGGTTTCATCATTGAGGCCATGAGAGTAGGAATACTGTTATCTTCAACCGTTTCCTTTTTACAGTATATGTACGCACGAATGTCTTCTACATGCACAACTCCTAGCGGAGTCTTAGAAAATGCTCCTTCTACATCATCTAGTATGGACTTGAAGGGATGCTTCTTAAACACAAATCTTTTCCTTTCAATAATGTCGAATACAACTGGAGTGGCCATACTTGTTGCTTGGATAAATAGGGTTTCACAACAATTCAAAACGACACGGCTGCTAGGGTTCTGTTTCAACTTGCAATCTATTCACAAACTAATCAAATCGATACCTTTGAATGCTTTGATGCTTAGTACTCCTGTGCTCTGCAAATTTTATGATCTCAGATGTAAACAATGAGAATAATCAATCAATCCACCAATTTGTATAATTTTTTTCTACATTTAATGTCCCAAGTGCTTCACTGAGACTTTCAAACTTTATTCAAAATGTACTATAGATAATGCGTGAATGCATACTATATTCTTTTGTTATCACTCACATGAATTCAAAGGTGCATAATCAGAGATGAGTATACCAACCACACAGGGGTTCAGAGCTAGAATAAACCCCCCTAAGACCATGAGGGTCAACTATCCAGAAGTAGACGGAGCATCCACTGAGGATGCATCTACTACCTTGTTCTCTTCATTATCTTTCTTTACTTCAACCCAAATTTTATCTGAATTAGTTTTAGCTTGCACAAACTTAACTTCTCCTGATTCTTCAAATAGAGACTTTTTAGGATTTTCTTGTCTTTGTGTTCTTGACCTACAAAACTTTGAGATGTGTCCAGCTTTTCCACACGAGTGATAGATCATAGGAGGTCTGATGTTAATCTTCATCATGCTGCATTATTTAGCTGTGTGTCCATTGTAATTACATATCTGACATGTAATATTCTGCAAGTTTCTTTGATGTTGATTTCTCTGATTATATTGAGTCTGATTCCTTTGGTTCAATTGTGACTGATTTCTTTGATTTGTCCTGTAATGAATAGCCCTATGACCAAACTTGTTACAAGAGTAACAATAACCATTAAAAGGTCTTAATTCTTTACAATCTCTTACCAAGTGTCCATGCTTGCTACAAGCATAATAAGTTATGTTAACTTGCTTGAGTTCATCTTTAGGTGGTTCAATTTTTGTCTCTGCAATGTTCTCCTCTTTCTTTAGTTCTATGGATGCTTATTGTGCTTTCTTTGTTTCTTACATTGAATTGATTTCAGTTTGAGCTATAATGTATCCCATACCAGTGGTATCACCTTTAAGTTTATGTGCATAAAGCTGTGATTGAATTAGATCAGAACTTGTGTGTAGTTTATCAATCTTGTCTTTTGCTCCTGATAATTCAGATTCAATCTTATTCTTGATGTTTTCCAATTCCAGGATTTTTATATTAGCTTGCATGAGTTCTTCATATAACTGTTTATTTTCTTTGTTCTTCTCTTCAATAGCTGTTAGGCTATCAGTTAACCAATCATTCAATTCTTCTATCTTATCCTTTAAAGATAAGTTTTCTTCATTCAGTTTCTTGACCATTTTACCCAAATCATTTGTAGAGCAATCTTTCAAATCTTTTCTTAACTTTTTGATAAGCATTTG
>MU225717.1:755513-771305 GCA_018584345.1 Thuja plicata
AGACCTCTCCAAGGCAAGACCTATCCATATCAGTGTACCTAAGCACACTCATAATGGGCTCGGTGAACTTCATGAGATATTCCACACGTTCCCACCATGAGTCATCCAATATCCTTAGCTTTATTTTTGTTGCCCTCTCAATGTTGCTTTGCCTCCATATAGCCCAATTGTTGCTGATTACCATACTGCATAGTGCCTCTTTGACTTGCACAAGTCATCTCAAGACGATTAAATTCGATGCAAAACGAGTCTCAGCAACATGGAACATAAATTAGAAGTAGAACAAAAAAATGCAACTATTAGATACATCATACACCATACATACTTTAGTCTTTAAATAACAAAGTTTAAAACAAAATGTAAATACACATAACTTGATCAACATATTAAAATTTAAATTACTAACTTGAGTTCAAGTTCACTTACCTTGAGTAGCTCCAAACGTGAGAACATTCTGAATATTCCCTGAGTCATGTGGTGGTTTGTGACGAACATCTGGATGTCCTCAGCATCTGCGTACACCTCTTTGATCCACCCAAGTTTGTTCCCAATCTTTTTTAGCATAAGATTGAGTGAATGGACTGCACAAGGTGTCCAAAAGATGTGCTGATATTGCTCTTCAACCAACAAACCAACAACTCTACAATTCTTTGCGTTGTCTGTTATGACTTGGACAATGTTTCTAGGACCCACTTGTTCAATGGCAGAGATTAGAATATTAGCAATAAATGGCCCATCTTTTACTTACCCCTCACAATCCACGCATTTCAAATACATTGCCCCTTTAGGGGACACTGGCAAGACATTGATCAAGGGACGATTTCTAGCATCTTTCCACCCATCTAAAACAATTGATACCCCCGTCTCAATCCATGAATCCCTTAAGGGCTTCAATTGATCATCAATCCCCTTGACCTCTTGATCCAACAAGGTGGTCCGTACTCTCTCATAACCGAGGTCCTTATACCCTCTTGGAGCTTCATTGGCACTTTTCAACATCTTCTTCCAATATGGAGAGCAAACAACACTAAAAGGTAGCCCATTTGCATACAAGCATCTTGCCACATCAATGTCGGCAATTTCTCGACTCTGATTTTGAAATGCAGTTTCTAGTGGTCCCTTTCATTTGTGTAAGGGGTGCTTCACTTTCAGTATCAAGGCTAGCTGAGGTAGTATAAAAAGGGGTGATCTTCTATCACAACATCTATAGAGGGGGGTTGCATTCCCTTTGCTTTTTTTTACTTTTACTGCCAGTGGCTGTAATTTGTCTACTACGTTCTTCTCTCTCTTCTGCTGCATCATGCTTTGCAATATGGAGAGCGAACAACACTAAAAGGCAGCCCATTTGCATACAAGCATCTTGCCACATCAATGTCGGCAATTTCTCGACTCTGATTTTGGAATGCAGTTTCTAGTGGTCCCTTTCTTTTGTGTGTAAGGGGTGCTTCACTTTCAGTATCATGGCCAGTCGAGGTAGTATAAAAAGGGTGATCTTCTATCACAACATCTATAGAGGGGGGGTTGCATTCCCTTTGCTTTTTATTTTACTTTTACTTCCAGTGGCTGTAATTTGTCTACTACGTTCTTCTCTCTCTTCTGCTGCCTCATGCTCTGCAATATATTGTAGGTGCACCTTTTTTTCCAGGGCATTTCTTGACTCCTTTTCCAGGGAATCCACACAAATGGCCTACCACATGATAGTATGAATTGTTCCTTTCTACATCACAACCCTGACATTTCCAACGGAATGCACCACCTCCTGGAAGAGCTCTTACAATATCAACATACTTCCACAAAGGAGAATCAGATGTGGGTTCTACTCTTTGTTCAATATTGCCTACTGAGGAAGAGGTAGATGCCATTGTAGTTCCTTTTCATATAGCAAGAAGTTTGTATACATATTCAATATAAAAACAAGAGAATGAAAAATTATGGAAAATAATGGACAATAAAAATAAAATAAAATGCTTAAACAATAACAAAAACTTGAAGTTGAAGCAAATGGAACAAGAACTTACCTCTTCCGCTCATTGTAAGCTTGCAAAGGTGTAGAAATGAGGCACAAACTGTTGAAGAAGGTCCACAAATCAATCTTCCAACTCCTCCTTGCACAACCAAACTCTTGCTCAACCACCTATTTCCTCTTGCTCAAGACAAAATAACCTATTTGCACACCACAAATGACAATCAGAAGTCAACATAAGCCTTTCAAATCCACTTTTTAGGGCTGTGGATGTCAAAAATTTATAAAATATGCAAAAAAAAAATCGCTTAAATTCGGTCCGTGGGCGAAAATTCGCTGGAGTTCGCACTAAGTTCGCTGTTTTGCGCAAAGTTCGCCTGGGTCCAAACTGTGCAAAGGCTGGTTTGAACTTGGTCCTGTAGACTGGACCCTGCCCGGACCCACAGGTGGACCGGACCCGGACCACGGACCAGTTCGAACTTGGCCTGGTCCGGGGGGGTCCAGGGACGAACTTGACTTCCTAGGTAAATACTATAACTAAACTACTAAACAGTAAACATAGAAGTCCATAATAATAAATAACTGTCCATAATCAATAGATGGTAGGTCTAAGAGTCTAAATCAAGTAGATTTGATGCCCTAACCTCCTCTTTCAACTGTTGTTCGCTGCTTGACCAACTGTTCTTTCTCTTGCTGCTCTTCTCCTTTGCAAATGTGAAAATTAATTTCTTTATCTTCTTTTTGGTTATTTTATGCTTAGATTAGGTTTTGGTATTGTTAAATGTGGTTTGGGTGTTCGTGTGGGTCAAGCAACCTTTTTTCAAATTTAAAAATGTGATTTTTTTAACACTGGCCGTCCAATAATGGATTGGGCCATAGGGGACAGCTAGAAGTCCCTGGAACGGCTAGGGGACTCCTAGCTGTTCCCTATGTCCCCGACCACTCTCAGAGCTGTTTTGGGGACTGATTCTGAATTTAGCAGAAAAGGGTACAAGAGGGTAGATGGGAAAATAATGTCCTTGTGTCCCCGTACCGTACTGGGGACAGAGTGGGTCAAAAAACCCAGGGGATGTGTCCTCGTGGAATATAGACATAAACAAATCATATATTGACATGCATTCAAGTATAACTTTCTTGGTGCTTTATCCCCCATTATCTTCATTTTTGGTTTATTACTTTATTTGATTTCTGCATCCTATCAGCTTCTCAAAGCATATTGGGCTGTTCCTGCAATCCCCACATCATTTGGTTATCCTGATGACGGATTACAGAATGTGATGTGAAATGTTGATGAAAATAAGCACACAGCTTTTCACCAAAAGGCTCTTTTATTTGATCATCACAGACCGTCAAAATTCAATGATTGTTATTGATACCCTTCAAGGGAGGGAATTGCGCTTAAAGCCAATCTTCTTGTGAAGGAGAGGATAAAATTGTCTAAGAGATTTTAGACTTAGCATTTTTAAAGTGATGCTGCGACAGCAAGGTGATATATTCTTTTCTTTGGATCTCATGTGATGCAGCGGGTCTGCTCCGACATCACAGACTTATCCTATATAGAAAACATTCAAGATCCATTTTACTACTCACAGCAAACAGTTATGGAAGGAAACAGAAAGATAATGTTATAATCAAGGGTCCACTCAAATAAGAGGACTTAGAAAACAGCTAGCAGAATCAAAAGATACAGCTCCATTAACAAAGAAGATGTTTTCAATATCTCAAAGTCCAATTCTCCTATCTATTCTATCCTGTATTGTTACAAATCTCAAGTCTAATAGCCCTCTTTTGCTTTCAAAGCCACCACCTCCTAACGGAACTCTAATTGTATTTTTAGTAACCACGTTGCAGCAGTTGTTTCCAACTACTTTGTGTTACTATTAACCACTTCTATATATATAAAATTGAGTTAGAGTTGTCTCCTGATTCTGATGAATCAGTCTGTTGTGCATACTGATTTGTAGGAGTCAGTTTGCATCATCATGTCACCTGTGGAACCATAATAACAATCATATCTTTGAATGGGGGAGTCTCTATTCCTAGAACATCTTATTGTAAACTTCTGTAACCTCTATTCCCATTGACCCACTCTGGTCGTCTGTCAAGGTTAATATAATTTCTTTTTTTTCTTTCACATTGCTGCAATCTGTTATAGGCGGTGGTAGACCAGTTCACGTACACCTTGAATTAGCCATCTCCTTGCAGGTTGATATTTGAATCAGCTTGGATGTCTAGAGTGGAGGGTTTGAAATCATTCTGGGAAACAAAGGAATAAAGGAATTTTGCATCTCTGACAAAGAAGAAACTCACAAACTCTCAGCCTATAGATATTCTTGTTTTTCAGCACAGGGACAGCAAAACCGTTAAGAGCTGCTGTCAAAGTACAGCTTTAAAAGTGCTGCTCCCTTGTCATTGCTAGAGTCTGATTATATTTGTTCTGATTTATAACGCCCTTCTTGTGCATCAGTCATGCAGACATCTTACAGTTTACTTTAACATCTACCAGCAGAAGATGATTTCTGCTGTCCCTAGAGCCCTTTTGGGATTTTATGTGGGAGAAAGTAGTTCCCACGAGTAAAATGGAGAAAAGGGTACTTATGCGATAGTGGGATGACAGGAAGAATTTTAAGTTGAAGAGTTTCACTGAGGAGATCAGCCCCCGCCAACCAACAAGGTACACCCCTGCATTGCCCATGGGGACCATCTAAATGCTGGAATTTAAGATCTTCCTACTTATGGACTATGGGAGCTGATCATTTGCATGATTAATATCACATTGCATGTGCAAGGCATACATTTTTTCATGGCCATTGCTCTTCTTTCTTGTAGACATGACATGGGATTTTCCAATTTGATTGCTGTGGATTCTATTTCTAGTTCCGTTTTTTGGATTTGTACAATTCAAATATGTTTTAGTATGGTATTGTGACTTTAGACTTTCTCAGCCATGACAATTTGGTTTTACATGAGTGGGTTTCCCTCAACTCCAAGATGATACTTTATTTAATGTTACCATGCAGCCTAAAAACCCTAACCTAAGCCTTTTTTAGCTTGCATCTTACTATTTGAACTCGGATGCATCTGTTACGTGAATGGACATTTTGATCCTTTCCTTTGAAGCATTGCCTCCTAATAAGTCTAAGGTTGTGCCCCCTGTAGTTAATATGAGTAAATGGGATCATTCTCACATGCAATGGAAGGGGAGAGCGCTATTAATGTTTTGACCCTTCCTTTGAATTATTGCTTTGTAAGGTGTCCGTTGGTCGAAAAAAGTATACAAACATCGGTCCAGAAATATATCATTGTAAACCGGAAATGGGGTTCCGGAATATGAGCTTTAGAAGGTAGGATAAGCATTAGGGATATTATCTAAGGGCTATGTTCCTAATAGGAGATACAAGTAGATAAGATAGATCTATTCACCAAAATAAAGAGAGAAATAGGATAGAGGGGATAAAAGGAGATATAAGGAATGTAACCGTACTTGATATATGAATACAAATACTTCTGATTTTTGGTTCAATATATGTGTGTGATCTTTTATTCTAACTTATAATTATTATAGGATCTAGAATACCTATGCTTGCTATGTCAATAGGACTGAGTTTGAGGTAATAGACTACAACATTAGAAATCCTTTTTTAACATAGCTCTGGTATGTATCTTTCAGATTTCTTGCTAACATTGGTTTTGTTGCCGGGATCATGGTTAGGCTCTATCAGGGTTCTATTAAGACAATTTTCAAATAATGATTACCAGATCAAGTAAGGAATAAGAAATGACATGGGATATGTGATCAATTAAAATTCTCTCTCGTTGATGTCTACACCCTATGAGATGGTGTTAGACAACAAGGGGATGGGAAATGGAAAGGGGGAAAGGTCCAAAGAGACCTATGAAAAGACGAGACCATTAGCATAACTACCATGGGACACAATATAGGAGAAACCCAATCATAAATCTTAAACACCCTTGGCTAAAGGTGTCAAAAGGAATTCAAGAGATTAAGGAGCAGATTGAGTCAAAGGAAATAAAAAGAATGACCAACCTAAATGGAGAAGAAGACACAAATACTGGAAAGAGAAGAGGGATGCAAGAGAAAAATGGAAATGACCTCTAAATCACAGTTGGAGCGCACCATTGGGGGTGCTGCCGAGTGTGCCAAGGTGGGTGCTGCCGAGAAGAAGGGAAAAGGGAGCAGAAAGAAGGAAAGGATACTGGAAAAGATGAGTCTACTATTGAAAGGAACCAGGAGGCTATCAAACAACTTGAGAAGATAGCGCACAATTATGAAACCAAGAATTTGTTGTAGAGGGAAGTAGTAGCACATAGGCTCCTATCTGCTGAAACCTCCCACAAACCCTAGATCAAAGCTGGATTTAGTTAACATAACAATTAAGCTTGACGATAGGTTTAAAGAATTATTGAAGACCCTATCTGTTGAAACCTCCCACAAACCCTAGATCAAAGTTGGATTTAGTTAACATAACAATTAAGCTTGACGATAGGTTTAAAGAATTATTGAAGACCCCAGATAAGATCCTATCCTTGAATGATGATTATTTAGAGAAAATGGTAAATATTAGTATAGGTAAATTTAAAGAGCAAGAAAAAAAAGGAGAAAGAGGTTTATTTGAACTTGAGCAAAGAGGCACGATTGTTAACTAATGAAATGCCATTTACTAACAAAAGAACAAAAAGAGGTTATGAAGAGTTGCAACCCCCAGACTGGGTTCCATCCCTTAAAGAAGAGCAAGAGCAGAAGAAAGCAAATACGGATTAGGAAACCCCTTATGAGATACTAGGAAAGGAATACATAAAATTTGGAAGAGACAAGGGGGAGAGAGACAAACCCTCAGAGCAACATCAAAAGGTAGCAAAAATCGGTAAATTATCCGGTATCCAAACATAAGACAACACAAAATCAAATAAAGAATTCACAAATCATGGAGATGGTAATGAAGATCCCTGTATTTGGGATTGACACCATTGAAGCAAGTGAATGTGTTTTTCTCCTGGAGTTTATATTGGAGAAATTGGGAAAATTTGCAAACAAAGATAGGTTGTTGGACTTTGTAGGGGCCTTATGGAAGGAAAAACTTGAATGGTATATTAAGAACTACCCTCAACACTCTGTCCAATGAGATATAGTTAAAGAAGAATTCTTAGCGAACTTTGGCACCCCAGCGAAAATTTGCAGATAAAGACAGGCCGTGGGACTTTGCAGGAACCTTATGGAAGGAAAAACTAGAATGGTATATTAAGAACTACCCTCAACACTGCCACGTGGGATATAGTTGAAGAAATCTTAGCAAACTTTGGCACCCTAGAAGTGCCAACAGAAAAGTGTTACCAGAATGCAGAGTTTGATACAAGGTGATAATGAAGCTATGATAAAATGTTTAAGGAAGTATGCAGAAAGTTGGAGGAACCACTAACAGAGATGCACAAGATCAAATGGATTATATCCAAATTAAACAAAGATATAAGATTAGGACTAGATGGTAGACAATTCGAGAAATATGCTGACCTAATCACCATGGCCCACTCGATTGAAGCCCAACCATGGAGGAAGCCAGAGAAGGATTGAAATGCTGAAATATTAGAGGATTTTCTTTTTAAAGCACTAAGGTTGGTTGTACAACAAGAAATCAAGGGCACTGAGCCTAAGCACCTGGAAAGGATATGGTTTACTTACTATAACCTGGAAGTGTACATCTAGAATGAATGCCATAAGGATAGAGCAGAGAATACCTTAGCAATAGTTAAAGCAATTCAGCGAAATTCAATCTATTGTGTTATATGTCAACAATGAGACCTACACCTTATTGAAGATTGCCTAAAGAATAAACCTCCAGTCCAGAATGGAGGAAACCAAGGTTATCAAGCAAATCAATGTTGCCATAATAACAACTATATTATGGATGAAAGCAACGACTTGGATATTGGATACCCCATTGGAAGGATATATGGAATGCCTGTGCTATGCAAAATAACCAACAAGGCTATTCAGATGATAATGTACAATCAAACTATAGAGGAGATAAAAGAAGAGGCAAGAACAACATAAGGAGAGACGATACTACTTTTTTCATTAGTGGGAAAATAGGCCACTATGCCTTGGAGAGTTGGGTAGAGAAGATGCAGAAGTGCACATTTTTGTGGACAAGATACTCACACAATGTTTACATGTTAGGTTGCTAGGAATTTCTAGTAGAACCAGAATGCTAATCAACCATCCTAAAGTGATGAACTGTAGAGAGGAGCCAAGGGGATATGGAGGATACTAGGACAGGGCATAAGAAGTTGCCATTGCATGGATATGTGGTCCTCAGACATCTCCATAGAAGATAATTCTGGTGAAGAATTGATTGGGGAAAAGAAGACAAAGAAAATCGAAGGAAAGAAGAAAGCTAATGTTCTCACAAACAAGGCACAAATACTGGGAAACATAAGAAGAAAGCATTGGTCAAAGAGGGATTTGAGGAGTATTATAGTTCGGAAGAAGAAGACGAAGAAGAATCAACGCAATTTCAGTTGTATAGGAAACAACTTGAAAATGCAGTAGAGTAGGCAAAACAAACAATAATGCAACAATTATAAGAGGAGTGGGTTGTTTCACAGAGGAATAGGTGAAAAGACTGATAGACTTAGCTACTGTGGCCAAGTAGAAAGATCTGGTAGTAAAACTAAAACAATGGGGTAGATACCGGAATAAAAGAAGCAGGTATACCAACTGTCAGAAGATTGAAACTAAAAAAACGACCCAATATTGATTAATGCTCAGTCGAAGGATCATAAGATGAAACATGTTATGGTGGACTTGGGTGTAGACTTAAATATACTATAATCCACCAAAAACTTGTTAAAACACACATGAACATAAGCTTAGCTGGCGGCTCCGGAATGGAAACACTAGGTACTTGGAAGAATGTTGAGGTCAATGTTGAAGACATTAAACAATATGTAGATTTTGAGGTAGTAGAGATGAAGGAGTTGTTCAATACATTCTGGGCTCTATTGGGACTAAGATGGTTTGTGAATTCTAATGGAATGGTGGACTCCTAGAAGGAGGAGATATCATTTGTAGATGCAACTAGAGTAGTATGAATCTCACTAGGAGAATCAAATGATAGAACCTACATTGAAGAAGTAGCACAAGAACATGTAGGAAAAGATGTCAAAAACCTGTATTCCATTTCTAAACTTCTAGATGGGCGAGAAGAAGAAAATCTGAATAATGAAGGTGAATTAGAGATAGAAAGCGATAACTACAATATAAAAGTGATGAAGTTTTAGAAGCATGGATGCAAAGCAAACCTCAACTAACATCCCAGAGAGTATATGCATTATGGTGAACATTCTTGATACTTACTAAACTCAGAATTATATGCAGAAGAACCTAGAAATTCATATTATTCAAATTACAAAGGAAACCTACATGCAAGTTAACAAAACAACAATATACCGGACCTTGGCAATTCCGAAAAAGATATAAAACATAGATAAAAGTACACATATCAAGACAAGAGACACTTTATGAAGCTAATACTAAACAAAACAAACCCCTGATACAAACCAGTTTCCTAGACGTAAAAGCCAAACATAGAGACAAAACCATAGGCACATACGACGTGGCATTGGCAAAAACAATATTAGAAATGAACCAACATAAAAATATACCCATTTATAGCATATTGTAATATAGTGTATCATAATGCATTAAATGTGTAGGTAACAACGGCCAGAAAAAGCTAGCCGTAGAAAATAACAGGCAGAAAAGGGCGGGAAGTGACTAGCAACAACTATAGTAATAAATGCTGCCAATAGGAGGAAATCTATAAAAGACCCTTGCTCCATTTGTTCATTCTTTGGTCTTTCTTCTCTCATTGTGCCCTAAGAGCATCACACTCTCATGAACACAACTCAAACAATGCTTTGTTTCAAACCCTAAGCTATCCTATCCTTACTCATGACACAACTAACGAAGCTCCCATTCTGATCCTTGTACATATTAGCCTCGCTCGAAGTAAAATAAGTTTCACTTTGAAGCAATGATAACAAACTCGAAGGGAGCATTGACTCGAGTCCCAATTGAACTAATTTATATAGAGGACATCCGAAAATACATTCACTCACTCTTGGAGAAAATAGATCTCACTACTTTTGAGGAGCTAAGGAAATCACTGCTACAAAAGGCTTCATTCTATATAAACTATAGTATGCTTGCATCAAAGAAAATAAAATAGAAGTCTTCAATGATTTTCCCGATTCGCTCAAGAGTGGGTCCGGTCAGTACCAAGCAAGCTGTACGAGTATCTGTACCTCGATAGACCCTACTAGATCACCAAGGAAGCCATCAAGGGTGTTATATGATTACTGGCAGAAGGAGATCTCTCAACAAAGAAGAGGATAAAAACCACAGAGATAGAGAAGTTGACCGATGCTACCTTTGATGGCCAAAGTCTTAGTATTAGTAACATAGCCAACAAAGCGGTGCTGTTATCACATATAAAATCTATTTTTACAAATCGGGAAGGCTTAGCCGCAATCGTAGCCATTCACATAGCCTATTAGATGGTGAATGAAGGGAAGAATTTCAATCTATGTGTAGTCCTAAGAATTGAGCTTTTGGAAAATGCATCTCAGATGGAGTTAACCGATGACCAATTCTGGTATGGAACCCTATTAATCTATTTTTCTTTTTCTTTCACGAGAGGATTACCACACTATGTCGGACATGCATGGGCTATAATTTTCCAGATCAGATGCATATATTCAAGTTTCTGGAGGATATTTCAAGTGTTTTCAGAAGAAGATGCAAGACCGGTACCCCATCTCCAATCATATTGTACAAAAAAAACTCGACACCATTATATACTCAGTCGATAAGGACTACACAATCATGGATACCCTGGAGCCTTGAACTTCATGGATACCTCCATTACCATATAGAGTTTCAGATGTGGAAGCTGAGTTCTTTGCACAAAGACTCCTACAGTTGCCCAAATATTTAGAGGAACAAAGAAACCAAACTGCACAGGAGTTCTTTGATTTATTGGCAAAGGAGAAAGCAACAACAAAAGTTGAGAAGAAGGCGACCTAGCAAACAGACCACATTGATAACCATGCCAAGGGGATACAAGGTGAACTAGTAGAAATCAGACCCACACTTAAAAGTAGATCCATCTAGTTGCAAACTCAAACACCACTTATAGCACCTACTAAAGCCATAGGAAGATGACAAGTAAAAAGAAGACTACCCACTACACTAGAGAAGACAAAGCCATTAGAAAGGGAAGTGCCAGAAGCTATACTCCAGATGAGTGAAAAAATAAGGCAAGGAAGAATCAACAAGCATATAGGCCATCAAAGCCAGAGACAGAAAGAGAAGAGGAGGAAGTCAAAGTTGTAGCAGAAATTCCCTGATCAAAACGACCGACACAACATGTCCCCTTTCTAGATGAGAATCACTTAAATCGGACTTTCTTCACACCTTAGGTCTTCGCAAAGACATTGGAGACATATAAGGCCATGCCTCTCACAAACATGCAAACTATAGAAATGGCGTTAATCCAGTATATGGTAGCACAAAAATGTACCTTGGAAAATTTCCTCTGGAACTTACCGGGTCCCATAGCAACCACACGAAGGGATCGGATAGAAAGAGCAAAACGGGACAAGGTGAATTCAAAGAAGATAGCGATTCAGACCATAGCACCATATCTGACACCTCTATAATTGACCAATTTAAGGAGAAGCATAATTCAAAACTCTAGACTAAACAGAGGATTGATAAGACAATATTGGACAAGCCAAATATCATTAAGTAGGTACAAATGGAGATCATAGAGGCCACTACCAAGGCCTATAATCAATTGTGTGAAGTCGAGATAAAGGATAAATTGAAGGCAGTCGTAGCTCCCCCATCTCCTCGGACTGATATTGGATCCTCAACGTCCACAACATCACCAGGAACCTTCACCATGGAACACATTGAAAACTTATTGGCACAACAACAGTCATAAGCTACTCAATTGCTCCAAATTTTGGTGGCCGATAACTAGGTAGACATTTATAACATCTCTCTTGTACATAACTTTCAATCTTGGGACATTCTGCATCAATCAGCTTGTGAGGATGTTTTGAACGCTCATGTACAGATAACATAGAAGATAGAGGAAGTGATCAAATACATTAAGGAGCAATACTTGTATGTTAAAGGAGATCCTTCTCAGCTGGCTCTGGTACAACTCTGGCTATGGGTAGAAAAACTATTTTAGGATTTAGCCTTTTTGAAAGATAACATTAAAAAGGAGGTACAAAAGGAGTTTGAAAAGGCAAAGGAGGATGAAGTAAGACATCGGTGCGCCACAGTCCAAACACCGAACACACAAAGGTGGAGATAAATCAGTTATATTATTATTGTTTATAGTGGCTAACTCTCTTAAGACAAGTGCGAATTCTATAGAAACCCTAGTAGTACGATACCTTTAAAGATATGGATGTAATAGAAAGGGTGACAATAGAAGATCTACATGATCAGGATCAATAGGCCTAAGACTAGAGGGATAAAGCTTGGAGAAAGTTCAGACAATTGGGAGAATTTTTCGTCTCTGATTAGCACACATTGCTGGTATTATTCATGATACCTAGAGCTCTCTAAAAACATTTAGATTCCCAATTCACTTTGGAGGTAGAGAGTTAGCTTGTGTAATTACATATCCACATCAATCAGTTGCAAATGACCAAGAAGCAACGGGCTGATCAATTTATATCCCTCTAGATTATCTATAAGGACATTCTTCCCAAAGCAGGTTGACTTGAGGACAAGTCTAGGTTTTATTGTGGGGATGATGTTGACGAGATAAGATAAGATAAGATAAATTTATTAATGTCCAACAAGAGACCAACAAGGGTCTAGGGGACAGGAAATGTACAGCAAAAGGAGCAGCGAACCAAAAGACCACCAAACAGTGGCTGGGAAAGAAAGCAAGCAAGAACAAGAAATACAAAAGAGAGCAAGAAACAAGACGAGAAAACAATATATAAATATAGGTTTGGAGATATCATTGTAAACTGGAAATGAGGTTCTGGAATGTGAGCTTTTGAAGGTAGGCTAAGCTTTAGGGATATTATCTAAGGACCACATTCCCTTTGGGAGATATAAGTAGATAATATAGATCTGTTCACCACAATAGAGAGAGATATATGATAGAGAAGATAAAAGGAGATATATGTATATAGGAGATATAATGAATGTAGCCGAATCTGATATATGATTACAGACACTTCTGATTTGTGGTCCAATATGTGTGTTTTACTCTAATTAGTAATTTATAATTAAGCTAGGATTTCGAATGCTTGTCCTTGCTACCTCAATAGGATTGAGTCCGGGGTAATAGACTACAACAACAAAAATCCTTTGGGAACATAACTCTGGTTTGTATCCCTCAGATTTCTTGCAAACAACGTCTAAGGTTTTACACCTTATAGGTGACACAAGTAAGTGGGATCTACTCTCACATTTAATTTGAAGATTGGGAGAATAAATTTGTTGTCAACCTCTTTAATGTCTCAAGTTGCAAATCCACTTTTAAACATTTTAAAGAAGGGTCTTGGTTTCACTATCACCCTCAATTTCTTCCCCAGAGGAGATTTTATGGTTGTGAATGAAATTGTTGTCAGTTTCTTCCCACTTGTTTTTGATACTAACCAGCAGCAAAACAAGGGTGCTGCCCCTTACTTAAACACAGCTCGAAGGCGTAAAAAATAACAACTAGAAAAAAGTAGCAAAACAAGGGTGCTGGCTCTTATAGAGGCTGACGAAAAAGGTCAAAAACAGCATTGTCAATAACAGACCATCAACAACACACTTGCAAAACAGCTAGTAACCCACATCAAGAGTGGGTAGACAACACATCCACAACATGGGGAGGAGAATGAGAAACTGAAGAATGATCTTTCCTACACCGTCGGACCACCGTCCAGGCAATACTATCACTAGGATCCCCACCACAAGGGGCAGCAATTGGGGGAAATCCTTTTTGCAAGATTGTCATCACAATGGGCAAAAAGCTGTTATTACAAAAGAGATTCGATAAAATTGTGCAATGATCGCTAGGAACACCAAGTCATTCAAAGATAATATTCACAAAGAAGGGTGGACTACCTTAAAGCTGCTTATCAAAAAAAATATTATTATTAAATATTAAATTTGCCTTATATAAATTTGATTTTTTTAAAAATATAAGTAATAAATTCTTAAACATGAAACAATACCATGTTAAATCGGAATACATTATAATAAATTTGAAAACATTATAATTTAAAATCTTCAAAAATTTAATTGCTTAGGGTTAGGTTTTTTCATTTTTGTTTACTATCTATGTCCTAATTGTAATATTAAAACTACAAAATTTTGAGGGTTTAGATTAGGGTTTGGCCGTACTTGTCTGATAATACCTCCCCAATAAATGTTGATACTTATCCAATAATACTAATGCTATAAATGTTTAAGCTTATTTTGTTACAAAGTACTTAGTCTATTTGTGAGGAACCTGATATACATAGCACTGATAGCAACAGAAATTCAGTTCTTAAACTCCTTTCTAGTGCACTAAATGCAGCATTTGACAAGACTGCCCTTTTGTTCCTTGGAAAGTGATGCCCTTGAAATAAAGGACTATAGAGGTTGGAGTGATGAGGAGATTGTAGACATTTTTTTTTCTTATAGTTGTCTTGTTTCACCATTCCTTTCTCCTTCCGGTGGTTTATTGTTTGGCTAAAAATCTTACCCAAGGATTGCATTGTCATATGAACTATCATGCTTTTTTGTTTTAGACTCTCTTGTGAGTAGATATTACCATTGTTTACCCGTAACTTTCTTCTTTGCCTCGCTGTCACTGTCGCTATCATGTCCTGAAGTGTCGTCCTCCCTCGACGAAGACGACTTTTTTTCTTCTTTTTCGACATCTTCTGTTCGCTTTCCAGGTCCATCGCCCGGTTGTATGCGTCGTCGTACGAGGTTGGGGGGACTATCTTCATCTTCCGCCGAAGGTGTGATTGTAACCCCTCGACGAACCATCTTTTTTTTAAGCCGTCGGCTGGCTGGCTTTCCATTTTGCCGACAAGTTCTTTTAACCGTCGCCCATAAGTTCGTACGGTCTCCTTTCCTTGTTTAGTCCTGTATATTTCCGAGACAATTTCGTTGTCGTCTCGGAGTAGCCTAAATTCTTTTTCAAATGCTTTTTGTAGCTCATCCCACGTGGTTACTCTTGTTTTATCAAGGTTGGAGTACCAGTCAATCGGTACCCCTCGGAGGGTTGCTGGGAATTGTGTCATCCACTCGTCTTGGTTGGCAACTCCATTCGCCGACCAAATCGTCTTGCACGTACGGCAATGCCGTACGGGATCTTCCTTTCCATCACCATGGAATTTTGGTAACTTCTCTTTGTTACTGGCCATATTGCTCTTCGGTGGTGGGCGGTTTGTCTGTACTAACTGCGGCGCTGGTTGGGTCGGAGGTGTTTGTTGTACCGGCTGTGCCACAGGCTGGACTAGTCCTGTCGACGTCGGTCCTCCGGATGTATTTCTTGGGTTCACGGATGTTTCTGAACCACTGGGAGTGATGTGATCCTTGTGCCTTTTTGTCACTTCGACACTTTCGGCGGCAACTCCGCACTCGTACTCCCTCCGTTCAGCTTCCTCCTCAGCCTTCCTTCTGGCTTCCGTTCTTGGAGTTAATGTCAGGGTCTCAAACAAGTTTGTTGTTTCCTCTAAGAGCTCCTCATCGTCACTGCTACCGTCCTGGTTAGGTTCTTCTCGAC
>MU225717.1:772167-829662 GCA_018584345.1 Thuja plicata
GACAACATCCATGAGATATATATAAAGTAAATGACAAGCGTTCTTATTTATTCAAGTCAAGTGATTACAACATTGTCTTTGCATTGATGATGCTTTACCCGAAGGTAATACAAGTATATAAAGGTCCGAAGGGACGCGACGGTTGACAACCGTGCGCAACTCCCTAGCCTCCGGACGTAACTAATTTCCAACCGACGCATCCGTACACTACACCCGACAACAACCATTAGACAGACCTGTGACCTTTTTGTGCCATTTTTCTTGTACCATGTTGTTTTCATGTACATCTTAGCTTCCACATACCTTTGGATATATGAATTTTGAGTGTTTTGGGATTTTGCCAGTCCATCATGGCCTTGATCTTACCAAGGTTTAGAAACAATATGACTCAATATTTCAGTATCTGCTCACCAAATGACATTTCAGAGGCTTGTCAAAAGCTGATGTTGTTTCAATAACTGCATTACTAACTCCCCATGTTGGAGATGTTCCTCCCAAATTTTACTACAAATATCTATATCATTAAAGAAGACTAATACGAATTCATGGAGAAATAGCTTGAATATAGAATTCATTAAACTCTGAAATGCAAAAGGGCAATTTTATGACCAAAAAACATGACCAAAAGATCACTATGACCCTTGTGTATGGAATGCAGTCTTAAGAATGTGTTTCTCTCTAATTCTGATTTGGTGATACCTTGTTTTGAGGCCTAGTTTAGTAAAGAAAGTGTAGACATTGAAAATCATTAATCACCTGCGACAATGCCTTTACTAATTGTTAATCTAATTGATTGGATAATTTTGTCTTTTAGTTCGAGCTAATTGCATCTTTCTATCTTCTAGTAATTAAATAATTTTTAATTATTTAATTATGTTTATATTCTATGATCTTTGATCAATCTAATTCATCATTTGCCCTAACCAATCAAGTTCATCAATTTTATCTGTCATCTTTGATAAATGTGGTTAATCGAATGCTCTAATTAAACGCCCTAACCGATAAAATAATCAATCAAATTATTTAATCCCTTTCCTCTAATTAAGCTAGTCTTTTGTCTAAGGATTAAATAATTTACCAATTATTTAATCCCATTCTCATTTCCTAAAATTAAATAAAGGAATTTTTATTGAATTTTTCTATCATGTGGGAGAGAATATGTAATGCCCTCATTTTCGTGAGCATCAGAGTTTGAGGGATTAGCCTGTTATTTGACCCTTGCAGGCTAGTATGGCGGATCAGAGGGTCCAGTTTGGGCATCACGAAGGATTCCAGGTGGCAGTTTTAGGCCTTGTTTAGAATTGCTCTTCGTTTGAGTTAGATTGGCACACTTACTATTTATAGTAAGTGATAATTTTTGGGAAATTCAGAGTTACTAGTCTTAGCGGGGCACTTGGACAGTTTGGTGGCAGTATGGAGATTGATTGGCTGGCGCTAGCATAGGTCATTTTTAGGGACTTACTATTTATAGTAAGTCATTGTGCGGTTAGATGCTATTTTTGGCAGGATGTTCAGATGGTGGCTCTGGCAGTGAGCACCGGGTAATGGAGTTAGTCTCTTGGATGATTTAAATGAATGTCGTGTTGGATTAATGATTATTAATAATGTTTATTAATGACAGTTATTAAATGTCATTAAATAAAGCTTTTCTTATGTTGGCGCCAAATAGGTGAAAGGGGGAGTTATATTTAAACAATATATTTCAAATGTTTGAAACTTTGAGAAACTCACCACCTATAAGTTATGTGAGGAGTGAATGAGAAGCTTCAAGCTCGATATGCTTGGAAGTAATTATAAAAGCCTTGGTGGAAAGATCGAATAGATGGGATTATGCTGTCATTTTCTTGATTTTTTTGGGGTTAGTTTGAAACACAAAGGGTTTCAACATTTTGATATGAAGAATTGTAAATTCTATCAGATTTTCATTGCACTTTGAATTGGTTAAAAGATACCAGTGAATTGTGCTGGTGATGGTCTTATTCAGAGATCATAATTGTGCTACAGTTGTGATCGATTTGAGGAAGAGTTTCTTGCAATGATTTGAAGAAGTGTTTGGGACGTTTGGTCCAAGTGTCTAAATTCAAATCTCTGCAACTTAAATGTCTGGATGGTATGGTATATCTGATCATAGCCATTCATAACAGGCTGCGTTGAAAACCTCCTGTGGCTGCCGCGATTCTGAAAGGGCAACCTCTACATTGGCAGCGTTAGGAATTGTAGAAAGCTGCGTTGATAATACAAAGCCCGCGTTTCATCTATAGGACTCGTTTGTGTTCTACTTCGTGCTACGTTGCATGTCTCAGCACCCACGTTAACTTGAGATAAAGATTTGATGGGCTGTATTTACTGCTGGAGGGAAAAGCAACGTCTTTCACAGTTATTTCAGGTTCCAACATATTGTGAAATAAGTTTTAGAGTTATATATAATTATATTTCTTGCAAATTTAAACACTTGAATGTAAAATTGAAGTGAATAAAGTTTGGTGTGCAAAGTTGAATTCCATGCATTGTATATGTCTGGGATTGCAAAATATTTTAAATACAAACAAAGCAAATCGTATACATCTAGGAAAAAATCAGAACTTAGGCATTGCATGACAACAATTTGACGAAATGTGAAAAGGCCAAAATTGAGTCTTCAGGGTTAGAACTCGCAGGGGTTAAAGGGGTTAATACAGTGGTATCAGAGTGATTTCCTGCCATCTTGTTGCGGTGGAAACCATTGAGCTCACACATTTGTTTTGAGTGACCAACACTCTTGCAGTGGTCTCAGTTATGGAAAATTCCAGGAGATTAATTAAACAGAGAAACTAGTTGAACAACTTAATGAAAAACTTAGAGAAGATTAAACAAAATAAAAAAAGGATGGTGAATTGCTTTCAAACCCGACAACCATAGACAGTTAAGCACGGTATGCGACGCCCATCTTTAAGGGGTCTACATCACAAAATAAAAAGGAAGAGAAATAAGAGGCTTCTACAGGTGGGACATCTAGACATCTTTACAATGAATTTTCAGCAGCTAGTGACCAACATGCAACTGATCCCATGGAGATTAAAAATCGGATTTACATTAAGAAAGATGTTGGGCACAAGACACGTCAAGGTGACTTCTAGATTGAGGAGAATGTTGGCACTTTCATCGCTCAAGAAATTCTTATCAGTCATGATAACAGTTCTGATTTCTATGACAGCGGTGAGTTGTGTTTGCATCAGCATGAGATGACAAAGATTTCACATGTGGATGATGTTAGTACTCAAGATTTGGGTACTAATGATGCATTTTATGATGAAGACTCATGCTATAGTGAGTCAGATTTTTCATATCAGACCTTAGAGAATGAATTGGAAATTTCATTTGTTGGTAATAGGTCCCAGGATTGTTCTTCAGTTGGTCTTGCAGTTACATTAGAAGTGGGAGTGTACGTTGAGACTGTCATAACAACTTCCACTTTACCTGATGAGCCATTTGTTGAGATGCTTAGTAGCAGTACCTCGATTGATGTGTGCGGCGATGATAGTACACATGCTGCTTCTTTTCATGAGGTGAGCGATGTAGTTACAACCTCATATCACAGTGCAGATTGTGGGTCAGAGCTTGCATGGGAGTCATAGATTTCAGAGACATCATTTGGTTGGCAACTAAAGGTAAATGACAGTCAGATTGCCACAACCATTGAGCATTATGATGTTGCTCGTCATATGTTGGCTACTTATGGTTGGAGCACTCCTGTGACAGATGAGCACTATGATGTTATTCTTTCCCTTACAAAGTTTCATACACTTTGAGAAGCTATTAGAATAATGAAACAAAACTATTTGCTGTTATTGGCTCACAGAGACTATCTTCTCGAGTAGGGTTGCACTTGTTACGATGCGCTGAGGGGAAAGGAGGATGAGGTAGATGAGCTCATTCATGAGTTAGGGGTGACTATGGATTCTTTGGAGAGCACCCAGTTGGCCCTTCAGGAGTCACATTTACGGTTTGATGAGGTTACTGGGGAGTTGAGCCGAGCGCAGTCTTCACCATGTGCGATTATAGTTTAGTTTCCTACAGTAGCAGTTAGTGATGATTTGATATCCACGGGTTGTAGAGAGGATGTGGCTACATCCATTACAAATATATTGGGTGAGAGCAGCAGAGAGCCACTGGCTACGTTGGGTTCTCCTGAGGCCAGCACGATGACTGATGATGCAGGTAAGATTTCTGATAGTTCTTGTGTGGCAGTGGTGGGTCCTCCAGAGAGCTGTGTGTTAGTACACAACACTACATCATCTTCATAGGATATTCACAGTGTCATCTGGTTGGGAGTATGGCTCTCATGTTGATTTGTTTCCCTCTCCTGGAAGCAAATCAGTCACTTCATCTCATGCAACTGATGGTGGTAGACAACTTGTGTCACAGTGTTAGAGTGATCCGCTGAGGGTTGCCAGAGAGCAGGTTGATTCTCCGTCATATTGTTTTTACTGCACAGATTCGTTTATTGAGCACTTGCTTGAGAGTCTATGGTTTCAGGAGGGACCATTTGGAGTCATTGAGGCTACTCTCATTCGAGGTTCTTGTGACATTCAACGTTTGGTGGGAGCAATTGTAGAAACTTTGACTATAATGCTTCCTCACTGAGATTTTGTGGTTTGGTTGGGTTTGCAGAGAGGGTTACCATAGACCCTGCCCAATCAGTTATTTGGGGTTAGAGATTGGAGCCATCTTCTAATTCACGAGTTGTTAGCGATGAGCCATTGACAAAGATTGGAGCCTTTTACCGTAACTACACTATGAGGAGTGCTCATCATTTTTCTTTTGATCTACATGTGGAGGACTTGATGATGCATCGATGTGGATTGGCTCCAAAATTATACCATCCTTTGTTGGATGGGTATTCACCATCTTCAGTAGATGGATTCAGTAGCTACAAGTTGGTGGGGGACAACTTGCAGAGACATCGCATCCATGGTATCTTAGCAGAAGGTGGAGATAGTGATTGTGATACAGACACTCTCATGACTTCTTATCTCCACAACACGGTTGGATTTCACACCCATGGGGGATTGATAGACTGTAGAGGGAGGATTGGTATAGTAGATGCTTCCAGATATTCTCACCTCCTTATGATGGATGGATGTGAGTTTCGTTTATATTGGGATCCCAAGTGGTGGCAGGGTTAGCACTGCAGGTTGGTTGGGTTCCATTGGGTTGCTTCACCATCTGCAACATGGTGATGTTGTGATTAGATAAGCGCAACATAAGTCTGAGGTTCTTCTTAGCAGGCTTCTATTATGGATTTGGGAACCAGGTATATTTGGTTGGACACTCTACAGTGTGCTGTGGGGTCCTACGCGTGCATCAGGATTCTAGTCTGGGTTCGCTGGGGAGTATTACAGTGTGTACATGGTGTGGGTTACTGGCAGCTTCACCTTTGATCTTCATGTACATGATTTGTTTGAGATGCACAGTTTCAGTGCGCAAAGATTGGATAGATTGGTTGTTCATTTGTGTGCAGTTATGGTTATTCTGGTGCTGCAGTGGTGCTTCAGTGTGGGACAGTTCTCAATTTTCCTGTGGCCTTCCAATGCAGTGGAGTTTCGTTGTAGTTGTGATTTCTTAGGGACAAGCAATCTTAGGGAGGGCAGACTGCAATCTCCCCATTTTCGTGAGCATCAAAGTTTGAGGGATTAGCCTATTATTTGACCCTCGTAGGCTAGTATGGTGTATTAGAGGGTCTAGTTTGGGCATCACGAAGGATTTTAGGTGGCAGTTGTCAGGCTTTGTTCAAGATTGGTCTTCGTTTGAGTTAGACTGGCACACTTACTATTTATAGTAAGTGATCATTTTGGGAAAGTCAGAGTTACTATTCTTTGCAGGGCACCTGAACCGTTTGGTGGCAGTACAGAGATTGATTGGCATAAGCATAGCTCATTTTCAGGGACTTACTATTTATAGTAAGTCATTGTACGGTTAGATACTATTTTTGGCAGCATGTTCAGATGGTGGCTCTGGCAGTGAGCACTCGGGAATGGACTAAGTCTCTTGGATGATTTAAATGAATGTCCAGTTGGATTAATGATTAATAATAATAATCATTACTAATAATGTTTATTAATGACAAGGTTATTAAATATCATCAAATAAAGCTTTTCTTATGTTGGTGCCAAATAGGTGAAAGGGGGGGGGAGTTGTATTTAAATAATATATTTCAAATGTTTGAAACTTTGAGAAACTCACCACCTTTAAGTTATGCTTCAAGCTCAATATGCTTGGAAGTAATTATAAAAGCCTTGGTGGAAAGATCGAACGGATGGGATGATGCTTTGTCATTTTCTTGATGCTTTTGGTGTTGGTTCGAAACACAAAGGGTTTCAACATCTTGATATAAAGAATTGTAAATTCTATCAGATTTTCATTGCACTTTGAATTGGTTGAAAGATACCAGTGAATTGTGCTGGTGATGGTCTTATTCAGAGACCATAATTGTGCTACAGTTGTGATCGATTTGAGGAAGAGTTTCTTGCAGCGATTTTAAGAAGTATTTGGGACGTTTGGTGCAGGTGTCTAAATTCAAATCTCTGCAATTTAAATGTCTGGATTGTATGGTACATTTGATCGCAGCCATTCATAACAGGCTGCGTGGGAAACTTCCTGCGGCTGCCGCGATTCTGAAAGGGCAACCTCTACATTGGTAGCATTAGGAATTGTAGAAGGCTGCGTTGATAATACAGAGCCCGCGTTTCATCTATAGGACTCGTTTGTGTTCTACTTGGTGCCACGTTACATGTCTCAACACCCACGTTAACTTTAGATAAAGATTTGATGGGCTGTGTTTACTGCTGGAGGGAAAAATGACGTCTTTCACAGTCATTTTAGGTTCCAACATATTGTGAAATAAGTTTCAGAGTTATATATAATTATATTTCTTGCATTTGTAAACATTTGAATGTAAAATTGAAGTGAATAAAGCTTGGTGTGCAAAGTTGAATTGCAAATTGAATTCCAGAGTTATATATAATTATATTTCTTGCATTTGTAAACATTTGAATGTAAAATTGAAGTGAATAAAGCTTGGTGTGCAAAGTTGAATTGCAAATTGAATTCCATGCATTGTATATGTCTGGGATTGCAAAATCTTTTATATACAAACAAAGCAAATCATATACATCCAGGAAAAATCAGAACTTAGGTATTGAAGGACAACTGTTTGATAGAATGTCAAAAGGCCAAAATTGAGTCTTCAAGGTTAGAACATGCAGGGTTTCTTACAGAATAAAAACATATAATTAATCAATTGATCCTATATACTTATTCCTCACTAATTTTCTTACATTGTATCCTCACTAATTTTCTTTCATCTTATCCTCTTCACTTGCTAATTTTCTCTAATCTTATCCTTTCCGATTGCTAATTTCTTCCATCTCTTTATCCTCTCAATTTTTCTATTCTAAACTCCCTTTTCTATTTTCACTCACTCTCTCATGTAAGCATGTTTGTCAATTTGCCAGAAATCTAATCAATCTGCACCATTCAATCTCCCCTCATTCACAATTTAAACCCACTCAATTCCTCATTTTCGAACAACTATGACTTTTATATTCTCTTGATATCATTCCGAGCTTTCAAATTTGAACTATGCACATATAATTTCTGAGAGCAAATCAAGGGGATTAAGAAGAACAATGGAGGCTTTGTGTTAGAGTTCAATGGGTTTGGTTTCATTTCTTGATTTTGTATTCAACTTCCGTTTACTTCATTGGTTTGTGTACAAGAAGAAAAAGAGGGTTAGGTTAGGTTATGCAATGTGGATTGTTCCCCTTTTCCTACTGCACAATCTAAAGAAAGATGTCCCAATAGGCTCAAGTAGGACTTAAGCTCTAAGTAGGTCAATGATCCTTTGCTGTTTATGATATTGAAATGGATAGGATGATATGATGATGCAAAATAGAAGGCAAAGTAAGCAAAATTAACGATTTGGGAAATACAACCTGACGAAAAACAAATAGGAAGCTGTAAGGACTTGAAATGGGGTCCAGAAGACTGTACTAACTTGCAGTCTGAATTTGAAGTGAATTTGTAGGGAACATAATGCCTTGGGTGTTTTTTTCGTGGGTACAGATAGCTTGGGGCGTTTTGTACCCAAAGGTTTTGCCCTATCCAGTTGCAGTCTTCCCGTCAGATCTTGTACTTTCCGGATTAAGTCTTGATGCGTGTGTCACTTGTACCTACACAAAAAATAGGGAAGAAGGTTAGTTATAGGGGTTTGCCTTAGTTAAACCCCTGTTTGGAATCAACCTTGAAATGAAATAAAGGAAATGAAAGCGTGCTGTCATATAGCTTAGGCTAGATTTGAAAAATAGAATGTGTCATACCTTGGCAATGCAAATGCTTTTTTGAATGTGATCAAATATGTTGATGCAATAGCTTTGACTTAACACAAAAATCCAAAAGGAAATCATGAAAGACAAAACTTTATGTGATGGATGTAGTAGTTTGTCACAATGCTTGATTGAAAAGAAGAAAGAAGATTTGGATGAATGTAGATGTGTGTGTCTCTCCTTCCTTGATAGAAAACTCCTTTACTTAGCCTTCAATGAGGGAAAAAAGCTTGATACATGGAGAAGAACACCTTGAATGCTTGAGAAGAAGTCTAGATCTTGAATACTTGAATGCTTGAACTCGATAATCATGAACGCTTGATGATAATGTTGGATCCTTGTTACCAAAATGAGGAGAAATAGGGTGTTTATATACCTCTCGCAACATCTCGGGGGTTAAAACTCAAGGAGACCGACCATAAATTCAAATACCCCACTAATTCACCTAGACGGGACCTTGGTTCCAATTTCAACCTAATCTTTGGGGAACCCAATGCCCTGGGTGTTATGTTCCCAGGAACACAACGCCTTGGGCCTTATGTTCGCAGTAACACAACGCCTTGGGCGTTATGTTCCACCCAATCAGACTAAAATCAGGACCACAGGTCTCAGACAATTAGGGGATGCCGGATTACAAAGTACAACTGATTCCAAAATCAGGATAGAACACGAAAGCGACAAATCGTAACATAGGGCCTAGGTGATGAAATAAATTATTTGATTGGAGGAAAAATAGAGGAGCACACTTAGAAATAAGGGCTTCCCTCGATTTTGAACAAGATTGAAAGGATAGTGGACCCATATTTGAATTTAGGTATTCATTAAGCGCCATATGAAGTCCTATGAAAACACATTAAGGTGGGTGCTAAATAATCATGAAATTGTACATGCATATTAGGTGCTTACAATTTATGACGGTACATTTAACCCCCACTTTAGCAGGAGTATGAGACAACCTCATGCTCATAGTAAAGGAAACGGGAGAGAAGAAAGAGAGAGAAAGAGATGATCATGACAAACAACAAAGAGATAAGACATCACTAAGTTTAAAGACGCTAGCCCTCAAATGAAGGGTCCCAACTTAGACAACCATGCACAATGACAAAAAACAAAAACAAAAGACAAACAAAAGGGGTTAGTGCTAAAAAAACTCTGAATCAACTAGTTGAAGAGACTTCGATCAAGAAATGTCTCAACCACTAGCATTATGTTTGGAAAGCTATTGCAAGAGCACAAGTGCTGACATAGAAAGGGCAGGAGCATATGCCAAGGACGAACAACACTCCATGATCTAACCCACTAGCAAAGCTACGAGAGCATGCAAAGAAGAGAGAGAAACCATGAATCCAGTAGTCTAGCGAGTTGCGTTATACTAAGTGACCCATGGGAGAGAAGAGAAGGAAAGAGTAGAAAGGCTAGCAAGTTGTGTTATGCTAGTTCCACTCATCCAAAAGAGAGAGAGAAGGAGAATTGATGGTCTAGCAAGTTGCGTTATGCTAGTCAATTCTACCTTGATAAATTTGCGCACAAGGCGGCTTTGAAATTTTGTGCGCGAGGCGACTTTGAAATTTTGCGCACAGGGCGGCTTACAGGATCAGTCTTACAAAAAACATAGTCTCCGTATGGATCCATAAAAGTGGTCAGTCAAAGGACCAAATAAAAGCTGCATAATGTACAAGGAGGTCACATGTATGCCCCCCTCCCTATGATGGCGACATAGAACTATGGTGGCATCATAAGGAAAAGAGAGCAAGGATACCTATTTTCAACAACAAGGTGATATCCTTAAAACAACAATGTATACCAAAGTTCCTAGCAAAGAGTGAATACTCCAGTTAGCCAAGGAATAGATAATTGTGAAAGGATATCGCAAGTGGGAAAAAACCCTTGAAAGGAAGAGATCTTGGTTACAAGGCATCCACTCTCAAGAGGAGTTCTTGAACAAAGATAACACGTTTAAGATAAAGAGGGAAAGAGAATAAGAATGCACCCTTTTTAACCCCCCATTGCTAGGTGAAAGAGGTATTCTTGATGAAGGATGACTCACTTTAAGTCTCCAAGTAAGGGAATTTGTTTAGGATGAACATGTTTTGTAAATAAGGAAGACATTGTGATCAAGGATACACACCTCTTGCATAAGAGAAAATCCCAAATCAAAACAAACAATTCCATATAAGAAAAGAATGTCACATGATAAGCAAATGTCACTATACCAAGGAAAATGGATCCTTATAAAGGGAAAGAAGAAAATGAGACTTTGCACCCCCAAGGGTGAATTAGAAATCTTTCGAGCAAGAATAACTTGTGAACAACGATGTAAATCTCTTGAAAAAAAGATCCTAATGAAAGACAAACACATCCATGCAAGAAAGGGCATCGTGCTATAAAAGAAACAAGTCAACAAAGGGAATGTATTTTTTAGAAAGGAAGAGAGAAACCATACACTCCTTAAGTAGAAGATCGTTAATAATAGACATGCTCTATGAGGCATGAAAAATATTGTTAACAATGATGAAAAGTCCTTGTGTGAAACAAAGAATCTCATGCAGTAAAGAATGTACTGTAAACATTGCAATCCCACAAAGAGAGAGAAATAGGTCCCATGAAGGGAGAAGGAGAAAGGATGTCATATTATACAAACTTAGTGGAAAAATCCATTACAAGAGATGTACACTTCCAAGAAAGGAAGAATTTGTGAACAAGAATATCAATCTCGTAAAGAGAAAGATTCTTAACAAACAAGTCCATACCAAGAAGGACATCATAGTATAAAAGACAACCAACAAAGAGATAATAGATCCTTTGAAAGGAGAAATGAAGAAGATAGAGAGAGGCCTTGCCCCCCAAGTGGAAGGACAAGGGAAAAGACCTATTATGTTGTTCAAAACGAACACCGTGCAAAACAAAAAGCTTCCAATGATGTAAACTATTAAGATTAAATGATGGAGAACAACATAATAGGAAAGAGGGATGCTATGGTATATTTTTGATATTAAGAAAAAGCATAAGATCCGTTGTTAAGCAAATAAGAGATCTATCTACTAAATCTTGAATAAATTGTCTAAATTCAATACAATCAACAAGAGAATGTTTATTACTATGATGAAAAAGACATAGAAATTCACCATTAATAGGTCTTTCATTTTTTGGAAAATGTGTAAAAGGAAAGCAAATTTCAGGATCATATCTAAGTCTCCAAAAGATTCTTTTAGCCAAAGCCTAACAATCATCAATAGGAGGTGTAACAACAGATGGTGTTGGTAAAAGAATGTCTAGAGGAGGTTTGTGTTGTGATGAAGAAGGATGGAGGAAGGCAATGTGGTTGCTTGAGGTATAAATCCTAGACCACACATCTAGTAACTTGTGTAGAAGGATCTATAGGGACTTCAAGACCTTGTCCACTATAACCTTGTTGAGTAGTAATGTGATATCCCACATTGTAATTAGCTTTTGATGTTGAGGGTGAAGGACTTTCATCTTGAGCTTTATTAAAGTGTGTGGTATAAAGAGGAATAGGAAGGGAAATATTAGGACTCCTATCACTATTGTCATTTTCTTTAGGTGGAGAAGAAGAAGAGGGTTTATCAAGATCTTCATGTCTACTTAATGTTATTCTTGGAGATAAATCATCAAGAAAATGCGTAACATCAGGATTATGAAGAATGCTTTGATAAAAGGAAGAATGTTTAAGGTGATCTAAAGAAGTGCATAAACTAGCTTCCCTAAGACTATCCGTTAAGGTGGGTTGAGAAGGAGAGGATCTAGGTCTCACTAGGATGGGTTTATTAGGAGCTTGATATCTATCCTCACGACCAATAGACACCATAGGAGTAGGATTAGGGTGGTTTATGGTAATGTCATCTCTAGGTTCATCAACAAAGACCCTTATGCAATCAATATATTCCATGCATTTTGTTAAAAATCTTGTGAGAAAACTACATGAAATATTGATAAAGAACTTGAAACAGCCTAATAAGGAAGAAAGATATTTGAAACTCTCATAATCCCATATGCAAGAACACCATGAAGGAATATAAACATTATTAAATGCCAAGAAGTATTATTCACTCCATGTGTTGATAAAGAGAAGTAAGGAGAAATGTAAGAACATAAGTTATCACACCAATCTAACTTAGTAAATTTCATGATGAAAAATTACCCAAATTAGACCTAAAGATGCAATGTGTTAGATCGAAGCACAAAGCAGATCTAGCACCAAAATCAAAATGGAAATGTTGTGTGTTCACCAAAATGTACAAAAAGAAAAAGGTTACGCAATGTGGATCGTTTCCCTTTTCCTAATGTACAATCAGAAGGAAGATGTCTCAATAGGTTCAAGTAGTACTCAAGCTCTAAGTGAGTCAATGATCCCGTTAGTTCCCAAATCAACAGACTATAAAACCCTAAGATTATGCCAAGATCTATGATTGGGTTTCACAATTGATCTAGCCAACGAACGGGATAATAGACTTTCCCTGCACTTTTGGTTCTACTAGACAAAGGTGGGTATCCCTGATTACCAATTATACTCCTAAGCCCGATGATCCTTTACAACTGATTATGACTTCTAGCTTATTAGTTCCTCTCGTAGTTGATCAATTTGGCATACAATTGATATTCTACTTCTACTTTAAACTCCTAACTCTCTATCTCCTACTTGTTGATGATATAGTGTCGGGAGTTTCTTTCCCTACTAGATTTGGAAAATTGAAGAGACTCTCGGTTGGAGAATTGAAGAGGCACACGTTGGGAAGCTGAAGAGTCTTCGGTTTATAATTGAACAATTCAAGAAATTCAAAGAGTCCTTCATGTGTAGATGAACTGTCTTTTGAACTATGAAGAGTCATCTTCTTGAATTCAGCAGTTACTTCTTGTGCCACGACAATCTAAAGTTATATATCTCTTTGTCTTTTATGTTGGTTGAGTGATAGTCATGCATTGTATTGTTGTTTCTGTGTGTAGTAGATGTATTGCTGGTCCAGTTTGGAGCATTGTACTGGGACTTCTATTATTTTATCAATAAAACATCATTATTGTGTGACTGGGTTTTTTTCCCTCAAGTTGGAGGGTTTTCCCAGGATAAATGTTGTGTATTATTGTTCATTATTTTGATCTTTTGTTGTTTAGCTTTATTCCTGGTATAAAACATTAACATGGTATCAGAGCGGGTTGGATAACAACGAATAAGGGTTTCAGTTATGCAAAAGTATGAATGATGTCTGTCATTGGTGATGATATCCGATGAAGACTTCCTGTTGTATATTGAGGCTGGGCGATCGTGTTCCAAGAAGAAAACAATTTGAATGCAATTGTGAAGTTCGCATGGATCATAAATTATGTGGTTTGTGACATTGTTGTACATCATGTTTTCTACTGTTCATACTTGCATCCTTGACGAGTGTATTTATCTTCCTCTGTATGGTTGAATGAATATATCATTCTTGGAAAGTGGGAAAAGCTTTGTTTTTGGAGCTGCGTCTTGCAAATCAAATCTTTGAAAGCGGTAACCAAATTGATCTATCCTCTATGAAAGTTGGAGAATCAGATCTGATATCTGTCGTGGGTAGGTATGTGGTGCTGATTGTAATCAAGGGATTAGAGGCGACAATAGGGGGTGTTTCATCTTCCTATAGGTAATTGCAAATCATTTTTTATATAACGTTCCCTTGGATGCCTGTAATTAAGGTATGTTTCTTGTGAGTGGAGGATACTTGATATCAAATTTATGCTCCTGTTTGCTAATGGCATGTGTTACTTCTGTTCCTCCAATCATTGTATATCATCGTTTCAAATTATTTGCATGGTTGACTAATTGTGTTTTTGTTTGATGTATGGATACATTGCACTTGAGTATCTCATTGGGGAATTTGGCTTTCGGGAAGAGAACGATGAAGTTTTGATTTCTTTCAAGGAAGGATTGGAATGAAAACCCTTCTCTTGGAGAAAATGCCACAAGATATCGGTGACAGTGTAAGAAGAGGTATTGATATTCGACCATGGAGGCCTCAAAATTGGACGAGACAGTGAAGGTAGGAGGAAATGAGATTCAGAGGGAGCTTAAGTGGCAGAGGGAGAATTCCAAGTCCTTTGCAGAGGATCAACAAGTTCGCGAAGCAGTGTAGCTTTGAAAGCTCTTTGTTTGGTCATACATTGAAGCCAATTGTTGTGATAATCAAAGCTGTGAGAATGCAGCCCTTGTAATGCATTTTTATCTGAGACAGAGGAATTTGAGGTGAAAGTCCTTGTAATGCATTTTTCTCCGAGACACATACATTTGAGGTGAAAGCCCTTGTAATGCATTTTTCTCTGAGACGGAGAAATTTGAGGTGAAAGTCCTTGTTGCTCTTTCCACTCATGGGAGTATCCACAATGGATGTCATGTTGAGAGACTCCATGACAACATCACGTTGAGTGACTCCGTGCTGTGAGCTTGTGTTTATTTCACACATGGGAGTAGCCATGGTGAACATCATGTTGAGTGACTCCATGATGCTATCACGTTGAGAGAATCCATGATAAACTTTTTTTTTTGTTTCCTCACAAATGGGTGTAGCCATTGTGAGTGTCATGTTGAGAGATTCCATGACATGAATATATGAAAAAATAACAACTTAGCTAAGAGGGAGTTTCTTTCCCTACTAAATTTGGAAAATTGAAGAGACTATCGGTTGGAGAATTGAAGAGGCACGTGTTTGGGAAGCTGAAGAGTCTTCTTTTATAATTGAACAATTCAAGAAATTCAAAGTCCTTCATGTGTAGATGAACGGTCTTTTGAACTATGAAGAGTCATCTTCTTGAATTCGACAGTTACTTCTTGTGCCACGACAATCTGAAGTTATATATCTCTTCGTCTTTTACGTTGGTTGAGTGATAGTCACGCATTGTATTGCTGTTTTTGTGTATAGTAGATGTATTGCTGGTCTAGTTTGGAGCATTGTATTGAGACTTCTATTAGTTTATCAATAAAGCATCATTTTTGTGCGGCTGGGTTTTTTCCCCTCAAGTTGGAGGGTTTTCCCAAGATAAATGCTGTGTATTATTGTTCATTATTTTGATCTTTTGCTGTTTATCTTTATTCCTGGTATAAAACATTAAAACTACTATTGGTTCTTCTTTCTTTATCTGATTCTTCTACCCTTATCTCTTCTTTTGAATCTTCTACTTCTGTCTCTGCTTCTAGTTCTTCTACTTAATCTATCTAATATGATTATTCCTAATTCTCTACTTGATAAGTTTTGAATAGTGCTGTAAATCAATGCCTTCTCTCCTTTTGGGTAACAAAGTCTCCTCCCAAGATCCCGATGTATAACTCTGCAGGACAATTATTAAATCTATAGCTTGTATAGATCTGTCGACTATCTAATTCTTCGTATAAGATAATATTATATATGCCACACAACTTATCCACTTGAACTTAACTCCTACTTGAGAAGACCAATCAGACAAGCAGTATAAAGAACTTAAGCTTCTTCAAATGATTCAGGATATACTTGATATTCAAGTCATTATAGCATAAATAACTTCTCATACAAGAATCTAAATAACATTCAATTGCTGGAATTGAAAACCACAGGGAACCGAACTCAAAAGAAAAGATTTGTAATCCACAACAGCAGAGAAAGTACTGAATCTATTATATCATTTGTCTGTATTGCATATATTTTATCATGTATTTCATATTGTCTTTTGAAATAAAAAAGAACTTCCTTTTATAAGGAACAATAAAAGTCTTGAAACAACATCCCATTGGCTAAAAGACACAACTCAAATACATAACTTTGTCTTAACAACTAATCCTAATTTCTTAAGAGAAACAAATTGACAACCCCAATATGGTCGATATAATCCTGCTCCTGGAAGGTTGTGATATTTATTAGAATATTTTAATGTTTCTTTAATGGTCATCTTAGTTAGTCTTTAGTTTATTAGGTAGTTTCTATTTTCGTCTTTAGTTCACAATTGTTTCTTTTAGAAACTTTATAAATCTATATTAGGAGCTTTCATCTCCTTTGTATAATGCAACATCGTTTTACCATAACATGGTATCAGAGTGGGTCAATGGGATTTCATAAAATTTGGCAAATTATTTAAGAAAAAATCGAGCTCCTTCTAATATGGAATTTTTTTTTTCGATTTTTTAAAATAAAAATTGTTGGAGGTATTTTATGAAAATTTTGTGGTTCATCTTCGAAGATTTTTGCTGAAAATCGCGAGCCTGGTCGAAGGTTTTGATTGCGCGATTTCTTGGTTTGAGAAAAAGTCTTTGATTTTCGAGGGTTGCATGTTGTTTGCATGTGCTTTTTGCAAGTTGCATGTTGCTTGCATATGCTGTTTACCTTGCAAAGTCTTGTGTTTTTCCGCATGAAGGTTTCTTTAATGGGTTTTCATAATTTTTGGATTCTGTAATTCTCAAAGTTACATGCATTTCCTTTTCTATTATGGTGTGTCGTGCTATTTTGCAAAAAATTGGAGGGTTTGTCGATTTTTCCTTAAAATCGTGGCAGTTGTTCTCGGTGTGTCTTTGGCTGTAGGGAGGGACAACTCTCTTATCCAACATTAGGTTGGACGTTTTGTGATGATTTTTGGTCAGAAGTTTTGCAGATTTTGGGAGGGTTAGTGGCAGGCTCATCTCAGTGGTAGAGTCAGTTGTAGACTCTTGTCTCTTGTTGCAGAGCATTTTGAAGGGGGTAGCCTTATCTATTTTTTCTAGACAAATTTTGGCTACTCTTGGTCATTGACATTTTGCAGATCTAGGGAGGGTCTCAGCAACAACAAAATGTTCTGAACAATTTATGACCACAAGACATGTACAACCTTCTGCAGGGTAGTTAGACAATGACCATTAAGGGAGGGTATTAGAATATCGTAATGTTTCTTTAATGCTCATCTTAGTTAGTCTTTAGTTAATTAGGTAGTTTCTATTTTTGTCTTTAGTTCATGATTGTTTCTTTTAGAAACATCGTCTTTGTAAATTTATATAAGGAGCTTTCATCTCCTCTGTTTAATACAACATCGATTTACCATATCAATATTGGTGGACAGATGCAACATCACATATTCTCTTTGGTAGAATTTATCTGTGATTCTCTTCATGTTCTGCAACATCTGTGTTTCATCTTTTATATCTTCTAAGGCCCATGGGAGATCCCTATTCAATTCATTCTTCCATTGTGGCAAAGAAGTGTTCCACCATTTGTATTTATCAAAGAAGGGTGTTCACCCGTGTCCTGTTTTTCCAGCGTATCCATGCCCTCCATCAATTCTTTGCGAAGATCTTTGTGGTGTTGAGCAGGTCCTCACTTTTTGTAGGACTTTCTGAAGATAGTAAATCTCTCTGTGCCATTTTTTCATTTAGCCTTTCTCCTAATCAGTTATGCTCTTCAAGAGCTTTGAATGTCCCTGAGTATGTCCTCCAGAAGTTATCTGGATGTATCATCATTAAATTTAAATGGTGTCTCACTAATTCAGCCATAAGTCGATACATTGTTTCACCTTTTTCTTTTATTTTCTTTCAAGCTTCTCAGTTTGAAGTCTCCAATAAGTAGTATTCTGCAGAGCCAAGACCACCCTTTGTTCTTGTTCATAATCATATGATGGCTGTTCCTCTCTTGGATACACGTTATTCTTTCCTGCAACCGTTGCTTCTCCTGCTTTGAGCTTTCATACTTAACTTTGCAGGTATCTCTCTCTCGAATCAGTTGTTCCAACTGTGCTTGATTTAATTTGGCTACATTGACATTCAACTCTGTAGTAATCCTGGGATTAGTTTTCCCAACCTTTTGGATCATAAGATGACCAAATGCTTCATCAATATCTACAAGAATTGGCCTCTTGTCCCTTGGATATAGTGCCCATTGTAATAAAGCATTTTGTTCAAGATCATATCCAGAGCCAATGTATATCTTGTCCACCTCATTGGGCAATATCTTCTTTGTTGGATCTTGTTTTCTTACAAAATTGTACAAAACAATGGCAGAATTCATGTCCCATCCAGGGTAGATAATAACTCCTGCATCTTGTAGTAATTGTCTCCCCCTATGAGGAGATATTGTGCTCATCTCCAATTCCATCTTTGCTTGTAACTCCTTCAACAAATCCTCTTCATTGTTTGGAGTGACATCATTTACACTTTGCCTCATTAACTTGCCCTTGTATTGATATAGAAATGTTTTAAATTCAGCAGTACGAATGAACTCTTGATCAAAGACAAAGTCTTCATGTGCAAGCACCCTGATATCCTCAATTTCAATTGTCTCTAGGGGCTCAAACACAATCTCATTATCATCACTGTTATCATGATTCAAGTTTGGCAATTGACTAAAATCGGTTTGTACTTCTTCTCTAATTGATGCACTTTCACTGTCATACCCTAATTCTTGAGTAGATTCCGATGATAGGTGAGCAAGAGGAGTTACAACCCTAACACCTCGTCTTTGTCTCTCCTTTCTAAGCACATATAAAGGAACATCATCAATGATCTCTTCTTTTTGGGATAACATTTTATTAGCCTTAACAATAGGATCCTCTATATTTTCCAATACATCTAAATTAAGCTTGCCACGACTTTTCTTCCATTCAAAAGCTTTAAGGATCTTGTCATAGGTGTCTAACTTTTCTATGGCCTCAGTTTCCTCCAAGTTTGTGATTAGATCATCATCAAGAAATGGCACATGCTCATACGAGCGCAACTTCTGGGATGCCTTTGCTTGACTTATGTATCCTTCTGGATCAAAATTCCTTCTAGGCTCTCCATCAAACAAGTTATAGTAGGCCATCTTTGCATTGACTAACTCATAACGTTTAGTACTTGTCACCATGAAATCACCAAAACAAAAAGACCCAGACATAATAGATTGTTTTCCATATGAACTAAGGTGCATTGTACTTATGCAGCCAACTGCCTGATAATTTCAAGGTATGCAACCTTGTTTGGTATTGTCTTAGGAAGATCATGGGGAACACCTGTTGAATCCTTAAATGCACACCAATCTCCCCAGTTATGATTAGTCACACCCTCCTCACCGAAATCCTTAGGTATAAGAAACTTCTTTATCTCTGGGGTCAATGTATGCTCATATGGGTGGCCCAAAAGCTTCATCAGAGGTTTGACAAAATGTTCCTCAAAGCACAGGTATTGAGAAAATGCATATCTACTATCCCAAATAGATAACCATAATTGAATTGGCTTCCTAAAGCCCTGCCTGTCATACTCCTTAATTTCCAATTCACCAGTCCACAATCCTATTTCCTGCCCAGAATATAAGAACAAGTGCATGAGAAATGAATAATGTTTGAAAAATATATTATCCGGGTCATTCTTCATCTTTTCCAGTCCATGATTTATCTGCTCAGATAAATAATTGGCATAATCAAATGCACACACATCCTTAGACTGGATGTTTGCAGCCATAACCATCGCAACAACATCCATAAGGGGAGGGGCCTCATTGCCAAGTATTTGACCCTCTGAATAATATGTATACTTCAGGTAATTATGAAACAGATTGACATCGTATGAGGGTTGATCCTCGTCTTCAAATACCCGGAGAGCTCTCTCATCTCTTGGCCTGTGGACAAACAATTTCCACCTTTTATATATGCTCTTGAGCTTGAAATATTCTTTTTTCAAACTATGAACATCGATCCAGCGCTCACAATCCCATTCTAAGTCAAACACCCATGCAATATATTCTTTTTTTATTGGCAACAATGAATTTTTTTGGGACTCGTAGACAGTTTTTGTTTGGCGATCATAATTTTTAACAATTACATTTATCTGTACTGCGATCCTTGACTCCGCTGCACTCTCCTTCCCGCACCGCACCACGCCGCTCGCTACTAGTTCGCCCCGTCCCAGCTCCTGCCCCCAGAACCGCTGGTTCGACCAGGATTGCAAGTCTCTCCACCGCCTTGTTCGTCTCGCCTTCACGACTCATGACCCCTCATTCCCTGTGATCAGGCTCTCCTACCGCAGTCTTCTTCGGCCGAAGAAGCGACTCTTCTAGCTCGAGCAGTGCAGATCTCTCAACTCGTCCCTTCGGGTTTCTCCAAAGCTCTTCTGGCGCATGCTCTTCCCCCACCCCCCCGCTTTCCCCACCGACATGGGTTTCGGCTCCCTCTTCTCCCACATTGTCACCCTTTACAACATCCCTGGTCAACCCTCCCTCCACCTCACCCCCCCGCCCCTTTGCCACCTCTTTACCACCTCCATCATTTCGGAGGCCGTTAGGGCCATGAGTTGTAGTAAGGTTGCTGATGAGGATGGTTTTCAGGCTGAGCTCTTCAAGCTCGGGATCTCGTTTCTTAGTCCCTACCTTGCCACTCTATTCAACAAAGTGGTTTGCACAGGTTTTCCGCCTTCTTGGTCTCATCATATTATTCACCCGATTCATAAGGCCGGGCCGACCTTTGATCTGGGGAAGTACAGGACCATTATGATCGGGCATACCTTTGCCAAACTATACACCACAGTTTTACACATCCTTCTCACGAGACAGCTGGACAATTTGGGATGCAGAGCCAGGGGCCAGGCTGGTTTCAGAGCAGATTTTTAGACTACAGACCATATCCTCACTCTCAGGGCCATTATTGAGGAGGCTCGGCACCGCTCGACTAAGGTGTACTGTTGCTTTGTGGATTTTTGCAAAGCTTTCGACTCTGTTCCGCGACAGGCCTTATTCCAGAGACTTAGAGACATTGGGATCTCCGAGGGTCTGATTGCAGCCATTATGAGACTCTATGAGAGTGTTGTTGGGCGTCTTAGGACCCCGCTCGGTTTCTCAGATTTCATTCAGAGTTTGATCGGCGTTAAGCAGGGTTGCCCACTTTCCCCTACGCTATTTGGTATCTATATTGATGAGCTTGAGACCTACTTGAGGAGCTTCTCGCTTCTCGGTGATGGTTGTCTCCACCAGACCCTGATCTCCATCCTCCTCTTTGCGGACGACGTCGTGCTCTTATCTTCCTCTCCCGAGGGATTACAATGACTCCTGGATGGCCTGGCCTCCTTTTGTCTCTCGGCAACTTGTGGTTAACCTGGGGAAGACGCGGGTCATGACTTTCAATTGTTTGAAAACCTCGCATCTCCACTTTTCTTTCAGAGGGACCGAGATCGAGATGACTTCCAACTACACTTATTTGGGGATTAGATTCTCTGGGCCGCGCTTCAGTTTGAGACTGGCTATGACACCGCGGGTCAACAAGGGTTTGGGATCTCTTGCCTTACTTGAGCGACAGTGCTTTCGACATCACTTTCAGGATATCACGTCAAAGATGTCTATCTTTGACTCACTAGTTAGACCTACTGTTCTTTATGGCTCGACTGTTTGGGGTCACTCCTTATTGACTACTGACTGGGCTTTTGTTGAGAGAGTGCAGATTCTCTTTCTCCGACGCTTCATTCGCTGTCAGCTGACTACTCCCACTAGCATCATTTTGGCTGAGTTCGGGGCTCATCCCTTCAGACTTTGCACGATCTTCGATCTTGTTTGGTTACTTCACAGACTCAGGGGCTTTGCTGACTCGATTGATGGCAGATACCGTTACTCTTACTTAGCCTATTGTTCTTCGGCTTTGTTGGCAGCCTCTGACCCTAATAGGTGTGCTTGATGCTGGTATGCTCAGGCTTCCAGTCTCCTCAGCTCGGTTGGTATTGATATCGACCACCTCCCTCCCTTTCAGTATTCCCTCGACGCCCCTGCTTATTTCCTCCCCCCTCAGTCGGAGTTGAACGAGATCACTAGGTTAGATATTTACAGGAGGTATGTTCAAGTGACGTGGGTTGATCCTCCTGGTGGCCTTCGGCCTCGTATGGCCTTCTATTTCGAGCACTATATTGATATTCATGATGGCTTGATCACTCGGCCCCAGTATACTTTCAGACGCTGGCCCCACGCCCTGCGTATCCAGCTCGGGTCCTTTAGAGTTGGCTCTCACCGACTTCGGATCCAGACCGACCACCAAACCAGTAGAGAGGAGAGGCTTTGTCAATGTTGTGATATGAGGTTGGTTGAGACTGAGTTCCATTTCTTATTCTACTGTCCGATTTACTATGAGATTCGTGGGAGGTTCCACTGTCTTTTCAGAGACTGCACGTCTATGTCTTCCTTATTTAGGTACGAGGATCAGCACTGCTTGGCACTTTATCTCCAGGAGGCCTTCCGTCTCCGTGATTCGACTTTACAGTTGCTCTCTCCCCCGGGCTCTACATCCCTTTGCCAACAGATCACCTCCTTTGCTCCGGTTTCCTCCCCTAGAGGAATCAAGAGGCTTGAGAGTCCTTCCACTGTCCCTCACTCTAGATCGGTCAGACATCACAGAGATCACTTGCTCTTACAACCCCATCGGCGACAGCGGACTCCCTCCTCCCAGAGACAGACTCAGACTCAGACTCCTCCCCTCACGGATAGTTACCCGTCGATCTTGAGCTACTTTTCGGTATCCGGAAACCACTAGATGTTTGGTGGTTTCACGGTTTCTTCTCCTCTCTGGCTCTTGTTGCTGTTTCTTTTTCTGTTGGTTTCTCTTTTCTTGGACACCGTTTGGTTGTCCTGCTGCCTTCTGGGCTCTCTGTTGTACTCTCAGTCCCTTAGGCCCGCTTGTGGTCTCTTGTTGGACATTAATAATTTATCTTATCTTATCTAATTTATCTTATCATTAAGTTTGTGTTTACAAAAACATTGGGGACCACAAATTTCCCTAAATTGTATTTCCATGGGTTGCTCATAGGTTCTACCCCGCATCTTCTCTTGTAGTGATACATGATAAATCATACCCTCTTCTGTCCAGACATCCCCCAAGTCCTCATACTTATCTTCTAATATTTCTTCCTCTGGGTTCTGTCGTTTTGATCTGGGACGTGACATAGGGAATTGGTCTAACAAATCCCGATTCAGAGGTCTGCCCTCTCTTTTATGTCTCTTGGCCTTGACCTCTTCACTAGTTCCTAGTTGTGGTGGATCCTTTTGTTTACGTGCCCTAGGTTTTTTAGAGGGACCTTCCATTGTTCTTTAGAAATGATAACAAATTAGAAAAATTTCAGAGACCTACTTGGTTCGTAGATGATTTTGGGTTGGATTTCTGTAGTTTCTCTTTGAACCTGTGCTCCACCACTGTAAAATTCCGCTTCTGAATGCCAATGATGCTAGACAATTGATCGTATGATTACAGTCTGGTATGCAAGAATTTCATTCGTGTAGCCTTTAAGAGATGTAATGCTCATTTTAAATGCTCATTTTTTGAATTTCCATGTTGATGTGACATTCATCAATGTTTGTTATCATTCGCGCCATAACCATTTATTACTCGCTTCCTGTGTCGATGAAGCTTTTCATTTGTTACTTCGATATGTTACGCTATTTCCTTTCAATTGTGGCTAATCGAAGAAACGATACAAAACTATGTCGATAATTATCTGTTATCCCTTGATTGCAGTCTCATGTTTTATCTTCATCGTAGAAACCCTAATTGTGTCATGGCAAAAAGTGTTTACATGCGTCATAGCATATGGCATCAATAATCTCATCGGACAAATAGTTTGAAAGTCCCTTCAACGACCTTTCATCGATGTAACATCTTATTTCGTAGAAACCTGTTTTACTTCCTTAGATCACTTGTGTTTTTTCGATGAGTATTGCTTTTCGATGAAACAATGTCCAGTCATTTCAACATTCTCATTTCTGTAAAGCCCTGCCCTAGAACCCATGAGAACTTAGCCTTACTTTACGTTAAGTTGACGTAATAATTGTTTTTGTAAACATTAAACAATATAGATGTAGAAGCAGGTGCAACATAACTTAAAACTAAAGTGCATTAACTCAGTTAATATTCCCAAGGATTCCAAGCTGTGGTGTTACTTTAAAAAACATTAACTAAACTACTATGGACAACAAAACATAATCCCATGATATATCCTTTGTTTTTTTTAAAACTCAAATTTAAGTATGAACTAGGAGCACCAATCATAAAGTAAACTAACATGTATATAATAATTTGAATAACAAGATACTTTCATTACCAACATAAGCAAAGGTAAGATCAATATGGTACACCTGATACATCATGGTATACAAGATAATACAACTTCCACTGCACATGTCACAGGGATAACAATAATGAATCAAGTCACAGATACAATACAAGTACATATACATCCTTGAATAGATGTCCCAAATCGATACATCATAGAATACATTATATCATCTCATGATGACAATAAACAAGTCTCCAAGCAATGAACAAAATGATAGGAGCAGCAACAAGGATCATCCAAGCACAGGAGCATGAACGTCGGATCTCAATGGTATAAGAATCACTACCAACCAACCACGTGGAACCCAAAGGTCCACTCCCACCGTGCCGAGGAGATAACACCAGGTCTCACTCAAGAAAACAACCAAACAAGCAAGACTAATGCAAAGGTACACTGGATAAAATGGTAATAAATGGTTATAAGGTTATCAAGTATAAATGATCAAGAGACAAATCAAGTGTACCAAATGCTCACATAGGATCCTAGAACACATATAGGGAAGTATAATCACATTCATCTAACCCTTGAGTTTGTCCTGGTAGCCTCTCTGGACCCCGACACTTAAGTAATCCTTTCATACAGATAAGGATTCTAACCATGCAAGACCTCTATCAAGCATCTTCTCCCACTCCCATCCTTAGCCTGTACTAGCACTCAAGGCATGGGCGAGGCACATAATTATCTTATTAATGTTTCTCTCCTAATAGATTTATTAAGTTGCCACTTATTAGGTCACTTACAATGAGTTACCCTAGTAGCCTCTTAGGGCCCTAACCCCCATTGCAAGTCACTTCCCCTCTATGCTCCTAGATAACCTACCCTAATGCTCCAACCGAAAGAAACAAAGAGAAGTCAAAACCAAAACTATAAAGGATTCCTCATAAATCATCAAGGCATGAAAATCACCAATGAAAATGTGGAGCATAACAAAGAATAATACATCCTATACAAGGATCCAGACTGTCCATCCCATACTGGACATCTCAATAATTCAAATACCAAATACACATGGTTACCATATCACAAGATCAATGATCATCAAACATCAATAGCATCTCTCTCCAAACATGGAGTAAAACATAATCAAAGACCATCAGTCAGAGCATAGGTCAACTACACTAGAAGAACAAGGTGACCAAATGATCAATTCAAAACTCAACATAGTAATGGTTGTCACCTCTGGTGGTCAAATAAAAATACTAATTGAGACTCATTGGAACACATACATCACTCACAGATGCATCCAACACATGGGAAACAATCGTTACATAAGAATGGTTATGAAAATTTTCCACAATTTAACCCCAAGAATAAAAGAATAAAACCATAAAAAAATACTTTAAGTCTCCAAGACAAAATCCCCTCCTAGGGTATTACTCTACTCGTGACCAACAAGTAGTCACAATCGAAAACAGAAACAAAACTCCAATTATAAAACACATCCACATATAAACTATCTTCTAACCAAATAATATAAATAACATTAAGCTACAACCCCAGTGGATTATAAGTTAATTAAAATTGTTTATAATTCCAAACCATTATAAAATTAACTCATAAATAAAACCCAAATAAAAATTATACTTAATTAAATAAAATTTGAAATATAAAATAATTTTTTTTTATATTAATTTTTAAATTAATTTATAGATTAAGTAATATAAATGAATCTATATTAATAATTTACTAAATATTAATTATAAACATTTTTTTAATATAAAAAAAACATACAATATATAATATATATATTGGGGGGTGGGGGGTGGGGATTGGTTGGTCCCACCCCGTACTCCTCGCTGGCCCGGCCCGCATCAGCACCGCCGACAACAGTGAACCCTGCCGATTCCGGCAGTGGTACTGTCGGACGACAGTACACTGCTGTTGCCAACAATGTTTACTGCCGAGCATGACAGTGGGGGGAGGCGGGGGTTGAGGGCTTGCCCCCCACCGCTTATTTTTTTAATATATATTTTTATTTTATTTTTTTAATATTTTAAAAATATAATTCCTTTTCCAAATATATATATATTAATATTTTAATATATATTTAAAACATTTATATATATATATATTTTAAACAAAATCTATAGGATTCTTTTCCACACACATGAATATATATATATATAAATCTTCTATATATATATTTTAATCATTATATTCTTATTTATAAAAGGGTCATGCATATATATATTTTTGATAATATAATAATTGAAGGATTATGCATGCAATAATTAATTAAATAGTCTTATTTTTCCTCCAAAGCTCTAACATGACATTTATCCCCATTTTATCATTTCCCTAAGTAGATCTAGATCTATAGGCAGAGATTTCAATTTTGATAAGGAAGATATGAAACTTGTTTTCTGATAAACGAATGTCGCCCGAAATCCTAATTGGGAAGACAGAAAACACCCTTCTTGAAAACTGACATTTTTAATGAAACCTTAATGCCCAAAATACATATGTGGAATTTAAACAGAAAGGAAAACCTCAGATCTAATCCAATATCCTTTCTGCAGATTTAATCAATCAAACACACAATAACAAACACGGAATTTCACACAAAGGATTCCAGTGTTTCAGACACAGAAGACATGGATCTGAAAATTGGAATTTCAAAGGTTTCAAATCGTACCTTAACAATGAAGAACAAATCTGAAACAATGACGAAGTAAGGTGCAATCCAAATACTCCTAAGCTTTAAAAAAATTATTTTACTCCCCAAATTCTCCTTCCACCTGATTGAATGCCTCCAAATGGCTTTCAATTTAGATATATAGAAAACCAGGAAATTAGGGTTGAAAAAGTGCAACCCTAATTTTTAATTTAATATTAAAAGAAAACACTTTAATTTCAATTTTAACTTAAGTTAAGTTTGCACAACTGAACTTTATAAAATAAAGTTAAAGTCATAATTATAAGAAAGTGCGTATGAAATGCATAATATTAATTTAATTAATTAAATCAGTTATGCAACTTAAAGTAATATTATTGATTCAATTATGCAATTAATATTCAATTTTTGGATTTAATATTAATTAAATCTCAATTATTAATTTAGGACTTAATAATTAAATCTTTAATAAAATATAGGCATTTAATTAATATTTTTTAATTAAACGACCATACATTAATATTTCAACATTATTAAGGATGTAATTATTAACTTTAATAATTACCTTAATTGACCATTTACCAATACAAGCCAAAATGCCACATCAATCTAATTGAAAACATCCAAAAAGAAAAATCAACTAAAACCAAAGCAACAAGTAAACACAAAAGGGCTCACGAATCCACGTCACTTTGACGGACTCACTAGGGTAGTCAATCAGATACTTGTCCACTCTTTAGGACAAATGTAGGCTTAGCGTAGGGATCTGGGCCTGAATGCTATCTCCCCTCTCTTACCATTGAGATAATGCGATACAACATGCTCACTCCTGCCAATTCAGGGAAGACGATGCCCAGTACCTGCAAACCTGCATCATAAAGCCATGCATGTACATACATATATATAAAACAAACAATGGTAGGGATTGGTACATCGTGTGGATCTCGCAAGCAAGTAACTACGACTCCATCCCTCACCATATCAGGCACGTCAAACAGAAGTATGAAACATTCACGCCAACCATACACATGCAAGTATGGGGTTAGTAACATCATAAATATAAATAGCATCATCATATGCAAATATTAATTATCATCTAACTAACATGATATGATTTAAATCAATGTTTTGCGTCATCAATAGATATTGGAATAACATAGACTATCACCAAAGATCTAGTATGCACACGAGAAGTGGTCTAAAATGGTTTGGCATCCTAAATTGAAAAGACAATAGATGGGTGGGTATTACAATTTCGATGCAACCCTCATTTCGTTGGAACCCTTTGAATGACCTACCGAAGCTCATGTCCACTCGATAAGCCCTTTTCAGTGAGATAATGGACAAGTTTCTCTGATATTTCTCTTTTCGATATCATATGCCCTTTCGAGCAGACCCTTCATCCCTTGGTAGATGTATGTTGTTACATTGATGCCCTTTTTGTTGATAGAAGTGTTGTGGATGTTACATCGAAATTAGGTTTCGATGTAACTTTGGCTTTGATAAAACTCTTTCTGGCCCTGCTAGATATCTCCGACCTCATCGATAAGAATATTTTCGATGAAACTTCTATATGTCTCGCCGAAGCATTACTCTATAAAGATAATTGCCTTCGAAGCCTTTAATCACTTTCGATAAAGACCCTAATAGACCTCTTCGAAATCCTGCATTTCGATATAATATTGCTTTTGATGTATCTTCCCTCAACCTTTGTAGACCTCGGAGCTATATCAACATTAATGTTTTCGATGAAGTTGAATGCCGTTCTCCTCGATGGACAACATTTCGGTATAACATATCCCTTCGATGTAACCCATGGTGTATCCTGCCGACCTCATCGATACTTATTTCTTCGGTAGGACATAAGCTTTGTTTCAGCAAAATCCCGCCAAAGTCTTTGTTATGTTCTTAATGTCGATAAGACAATTATGTGTCTACTCGATATCTAGTTGGAAATCAAAATTTTGCCACCAATTTCAAAATGTAATATTAATATCAACTTGGGTCATTTTCTTTGCAAAATATACTCTCATAAGATATATTACTAGGCAACAGTGGGCAAATTGTGAAGGTATATTATCCAGGAATAAACAAATTTTGGGAAATGAGACTACTATTTTTCTAGGTGTTAACAGATCCTTCACTGATTGGGGTTTTGAAATGGATAGGGTGATATGATGATGCAAAATAGAAGGCTAAATACGCAAAATTAACAAGATTGGGGAAATACAGACTGACGAAAAATAGAGAGGAAGCTGTAACGACTTGAAATGGGGTCGAGAAGACTGCACTAACCTGAAGTCTGAATTTGAAGTGAATCCACAGGGAAAATCACACCTTGGGTGTTTTGTTCCTAGGAATAGATAGCTTGGGGCTTTCTGTACCCAAAGGTTTTCCTGAATCTAGTTGCAGTCTTCCCGTCAGATTCTGTACTTTCTGGATTAAGTCCTGATGCGTCTGCCACCTGTACCTACACAGAGAAAAATAGGAAGGATGGATAGAGGGATTTGCCTCAGCCAAACCCTTGTTTGGAATCAACCTTGAAATAGAATAAAGGAAATGAAAGCGTGCTGTCATATAGCAGAGGCTAGATCTAAAAAATAGAATCTCATACCTTGGCAATGCAAATGCTTCTTTGAATGTGATCAAATATGTTGATGCACAAAAATTCAAAAGGAAATCGTGAAAGACAAAACCTTATGTGATGGATGTAGTAGTTCGCCACGATGCTTGATTGAGAAGTAGAAAGAAGACTTGGATGAATGTAGATGTGTGTATCTCCTTCCTTGATAGAAAATTCCTTTACTTGGCATTCAATGAGGGAAAGAAGCTTGATCCATGGAGAAGAACACCTTGAATGGTTGAGAAGAAGTCTAGATCTTGAATACTTGAGTGCTTGAACTTGATAATCATCAGTGTTACTCGGAAATGTGTTTCCACTCTAAATGCACCCGTTTCAGAAACCGAAACGTATTCGGGGACGGGGGGACGGCCGAAAATGTTTCTAGGTCGTGCCCGATGAAGCAAAATTTTCGGAAATCGTCCCAGAAACTTGGGGACGATCAACCGAAGTTTCATAAACCTTTGATCGTCCCCGGGACGGCTAGGGACGACCAAGCCGCCCCCTAATTGTCCCAGGGACTTCAGGCCGTTTTCGGCAGCAAGAAGAAAAAAGGAAGATAATTTTATAAAAAAATGCAATTTTTTTTTTAATCCTGTGTGGGTACCACACCTCAAGGCAACCGTAAATATTAAAATATGTTATTACTAATATCAAATCTTAATCATATGATTGAAAATATCAAATCGTGTATTCCTTGCAAGTTGCGTATAGATTGGCCTGAGTGAACAAAGTTATGGTCGAGTGAATAATCCTTTGCTCTTGCTGTTGTTAGAACGTGAACAAAGTTATCTGTGAATTCTGAAAGTCTTTGGTGAAAATCTGCAGATTGAGAGTGTAAATCTGAGCAGTATTTAATATTCTCAGACCAAATCTTAGGGGCAGCAACATACCATCTTTGTTTTCTGTTTGACTTTGAAGTTTGAGACTTTGAGTATTCTGACATTATATGATGCATTAATGCGATGATAATTGAATCTTAATATATGATATGATACTGAAGTCTTTAACTTCTCATTTTGTTGAAACTGCAGCCTTGATTGATTTGATGCTCTCCTATGTTCTTATTCTATGATGATTTGTTTTGATTCTTTTGATGCTATGTTCTATGGTAATTCAATGAATGATCATTGATTTTAGACTTATAAATGTTATTATGTTGCTATGATGAATGTTACAACTTACAATGTTTATATAATTTATGAATATATTTGAAATTTCAGTAACCCGTCGCCCCGTCCCGGAAACTTGGGGTAACATAGATAATCATGAACACTTGATGATAATGTTGGATCCTTGTTATCAAAATGAGGAGAGATAGGGTGTTTATATACCTCTCGCAACATCTAGGGGGTTAAAACTCAAGCAGCCCGACCATAAATCCAAATACCCCACTAAATTACTGAGATGGGACCCCAGTTCTAATTTAAACTTAATTTTCATGGTTTGGAAAAAGACCCTTAGGATCTTCCCAATGACCACCAAATGTTTGTTAACCACTGGTTCTGCTGGTGGTGATAACTTAAGCTGTCTAAGGTCAATGCTCCAATGAATATATTCGTGCCATAAATCACAAAGAGCCTTTTTCGACAGCTTTGTCATTTGATGAGGGCTAACCATTTGCACACTTTTTCCTTGCTTTCACCAAAGTTTGCCTGCTTGGCCCTCAGATTGAAACCTTAGTAGAAGGTCCTATCTCAGTAGATGCCATTCTAGTAAGCCATTACACTCTTTTGTACTATATCCTTACTACTAATGGGAATGGCAAACATATTGCTCTTCAATTGTCCAACTTACAATTGCCCATTTCTAACTCATGGCTGTAAAATTTACCTAAACTTCTCACCATACAACCATCAACTATCAATCAATATTTTGAGTCTCTGCTTCGTAAAGAATCCTTTCACCTGGAGTGTTTGTGGAGCGGTGGCACTTGAAAGAGCATGACAAAAAAGGGTAGGCTAGTCTAAGAATGGTTTTTTTTCTCTCTCTGGCTGTAATTTTTTTTCCTCTTCCTTTTTTGATGCTCCTTCAATGTAGAATAATTTTCTTTCTGCACATTTATGTGTTGTATTGAATTTGGTTTCATAGTTATATGATAAACTTTTGGTCCTCTTTTCTTCTATTTGCTGAAACGTCGACCCAATTGTCTATGAAGGAAAAATTGTTGGAGTGCTATGATACCAAAATTTAGTAAGAGATTTTTTCTTGACAGCTAGTTGTTTACTATATATTAGAGCTTTCACCACAGCTTAATATATATCTATGCTCTCAAAAAGTTGTACTTGATGCTGGATTACATCCTTCAGACCATAGATCACAAACTTGGACTTAAAGAGTACTCGGCAAGCCCACATTTTCTTGACTTGGTAAAAACTCAGCAAATTCGATGGTAAATGAGAAATCAATATGTGAACTGTGAGTCAACGTGTGAAGTTTTAAAGGGAAAAAAATGCATTAAAATTTTGTTTTTACCTAGTCGCAGCTCTGTCTTGCATTTTTCTTGGGTTTCAGTGTTTTCTGGCCCGCGTTTTCCTTAGCATTTTTTTTTGGTGAGTCCGCTGTGAGTTTTGGGGAGTTCCCAGGATTTCAGTGTTTTTTGGCAAGTTTTTTAAGCACTGTTTGACCTGTGAGTAAATTCGTGAGTCACTCACGAAGCCTTGGAAATCATGAATACTCACTGAGTTTGCAATCTATGCTTCAGACTTTCTACAAACAGCTCTAGCCTTTGTTCCTTTGAGAGATCACTTAATCACAAGATTAATGTTAGAAGCTGTTGAATGTAGTCATTGACTGTACCTGTTTGCTGAACCTTAAAAGCTGACTGAAGGATTGCTAAATATGGAATTATCATAATGCTTGACCAATTCCTTTTCAAATGTTGGCCATGAGAGTCCTTGATTTTCTTATAGCCATCTATACCAAATAAATAGTGGAGAGTCTTAATAATGACTGACAATATGTATCCGATAAGAATTAGACTGTGGAGCAAAGCATTAAAGTTGTGTATTTGAATTTTGGGAAAGAAATTATGCATGCCCGAAGGTGGTTTCTTCACTGCAACAATTTGACTGAAACATGTATTCCGGCAATGTCATCCTCTGGTCTTCTTCCACTGACATCATCGTGTCTCTGGATTGACTGTTTGATTGCATGAACGCTTGTGCCATATCACTGCCACATTGGTGATTAGAGTTAAGAGCTTGGAATTAGATTACCAGTTTGTCTTTCCTACTCAGATATGTGCTCCTCTCTAATGGTCGTCTTTAGCTTACAGTGCTTCATTGGATGGAGTGGCAGATGATCCAGATTTCCCTTGAATTGAAGGATTGACTGTTTGATTTCATGAATGCTTGTAGTTTTACAGTGATCACTGCCACATTGGTGCTTTTCTACTAAGGTTCTCAATCCTCTTTAATGGTTATGTCTTCAGCTATGTTTCCCCGAGTTTCCGGAATGGGGGGACGGGGAAACGGGTTTCCAGGACGGATTTTTTTTTCCCGGAGCAGGGGGACGGGGAAACGGGTTTCCGGGATGGATTTTTTTCCCCGGAGTAGGGGACGACCGGGGACGGCAGTGGGGATGACTATATAAAAATATGGAAATTTTAAAATATATAGGAAAATTTTAAATATTCATATGAAAACATAGATAAAGCATGCTTATATACATTATAGAACCTTAACATATAACATTTGTGTTAAATAATTTAAGTTGAGAGTTCACATGAGAGTGGAAGTCAAACAAATTATCAAAACTCAAGCATTATTTCAAATTAATTTAATGGGCCAGCCAGGGGACGGGTTTCTGAGTTTCCAGGACGTCCCTGTTTCTAAGACGGGTCAAATTTTGCCGGAAATGTGTCCCCGGGTAACACTGGTCTTTAGCTTCCATTGCTTCCATGGATGGGGTCTTTTCCAGAGTAGTAGATGCTTTGAATTTTCCTTAGTATACAATATACAATTCACTGAAAAAAATGTTGCCTGCAAGTTGCACTCAAGTAATCTATGCACCAAGATGATTCCAATGACTAGTATATTGTGCTAGCTGCTGAAAAACCCAAAGTAGGCAAAATTACCAAAAGAAGGTTTGTGAAAAATAAATATCTTTGCAATTTCTCAGTTGAGAACTTATGTGCCCTAATTGGCGTAGAACTAACACCACATTTTTTTCTCAGAAGGTTAAGAACTATAAGGATGTTTGATCTTTTGTGCCACAAATGATGCCAAAATCGCCTCTTGTACCACCTGCAAGAAAATTATTTATTGGAAGACCAGAAATACATCAATATTTATAATTAATTTCACACAACAACAATGGCAAGATAGTAATGAGGAAACTTATTATTTCATCACAACAAAGCAGAGTAGATCAACATGATAATAGGGAAACATGAGCAAAGAAGATGATTATTAACTATTAAGCATAGACACTTCAAGGATGCAACATCCACAAGGTTTGCAATAAGAACATAACTCACAATATGACGATCAATCACTACCAATTGTGTACTAATTTATAGCATCATTGGGCCTTAATGATCTCCTATTCCCAATGAGGCCAAATAGACTAGTACTTATTATATTGAGGAGCTGATAATTCGTCAGGGATAATGTGCACCCTAGCCAGCAAACACAAATCGCACACATCTCTATGATTAAAGGCATTACATGCATTTATTTGTATTATATTCATGACCTTTGTATCACCAAATCTTTGAATTTTAATCTATTGTTTTCTTAGTTATTTTGCATCTAGTCTATGCTAGTTGTGTGTCGGGAGGATTTAGCTAGCTTGCACTTCTGAGCTCTAGAGGCTTCGTATTTGAGTGCTAAGGAAAACTTTTGTGTCTTGCAGTTGTGATATTGGAGTATCTATGAAAGTATTATATGAAAACATACATTCCCACAAGAAGAAAGCAATTGGCACAAAATATTAAGGGAAGATTTATCAATTATGCATTGCAATTAATGGTAAGAGGGAACCAGGAATCCTGATTCTGTTGGGCTGGATGATTTTGATCCAATATTATGCTAGATTATTAAGACAGAGGACTGAACATTTGAGGTTCTGGAGTTCTTTGGTTACACAATGACAAATACTTAGTGATTTAATTGGCAAGTGATTCCAGGGACAGGCTACTTTGATTTCTGAGCATAAGAATTGGCATTTGGCAATAAGAAATGCCAATGCCATTTTTTTCATGCCACTGTCTGCCATCTACGGATTTGGACTTTGTACATAAATATTTTTGAGCTTGTGTACAATAAACTATTTAAGTATCAATTTACATTATTTTTGATCTATATTTAACTGCCTAGTTATTAGTTTTGCACAACTTTAAATGTATTAATGATAACAATGTAGTGCAATTGTCACGAATTTGAATTTCTTGATTTTTTTTATTGATGAAGATTTGAAAAATTTAGTACAGTTGTATTATAATATCAAGTTCATTTTGAGCGGCAAGGTGCATGAAAGAAGCATTAATATGTGTTTCTCTGAGTTGAGTTTTCTTTTAATTGTGATATCTACACCTTTTTCTTTATCAAGTTCTCTTTGCCATTCCATAGTTGAAGGTTCTTTCAATTCTTGAAATGAGTTCATTCTTTGGGGCTAGTGGATATTGGATTTTAGATGATATTGAAGGGCTGATCAGTTTGTTTATATTCTTGCATTTTGTAGAGGACATTACCCATTGCAACAAGTGAGTGTTCTTTTGATGCCTTCAAACTTCTTCCAGAAGAACCATTGCACTTATCTACTTCCCATCAACAGGCTATTTTATCTCTCCTTGTAGAAGCTACAGGAGGGCTAAATCTTCTTTCCTCAGGATTTGAAAGCCATGGGCCCATCACAGGACAGCTGTATAAATATTTGCGGCCAGTACTGAAGTTGATGTTGTATTCTCCAGCAAAAGATGTGAGAAGGTATGCCCACCTGTTGGCATATAGAGCAATGTTAAGCACCTGTGCCTTTGACAGAAACAAAGGAGAAATTGAAGTTTGGTTTTCCTTCTTGTCCGTTCAGAACTTTGCAGGGATGGTCATCAAGAATAGCCAAGAAATACAATTGCATGAATGCAAAATCAGTGATATGTCTGGGGGTTTAGCCTCCACAGTGGTGGAATTCTTATGTGATGCTGTATCTACAGTTGGCAAGAATTTACTCAAGTATCTGGATGAACTACATTGCCTTCTCTCTACTATTAGTTCAAGGGGAGGTAGGCAGATTGGTCCCTCTAGTCTTTGTTTCTTCCTGAGAGCAATTACTGGACTTACCTAAAGTTAACCATGTGTACTTTCACAACTAGATATGTATAGATAGTAATCATATCTGTGCTCTTATTTCATGTTAAGCGTCATGCTTTTTGTTTTAGCACAGGGCTTTGTAATTTATTTTAGCCAGGAATTTCTTATGAAGCTATCCAGTACGCCACCTTTGCAATACATCTTTTAGGTGGACTGATGTCATAATGAATCTGGTCATGGTACCAATATTTTGGAGATGGATTTTCTGATTTTAGATTAGCATTAGTTCCCTAGAATTTGTTGATAATTTAAGTCTATCTCGATACCTGTTCATCTCTTTTCTGAAGAAATAAAATTTGTTCATATTTTTCTCCCTTCTGAATGCAAGAATGCAGTTGTCGTATGAAATTATTTATAATATCTGGTTATCTACATTTAATTTATTTTATGTTAAATTAAATAAAATTTAATTGATCATGTAGTACAAATGATACCTGGCAATCCAATGATACATGCCTTACTTTGCAAGAAACAAATGATACCTGCTCGAGTTTTCATTGTTTCAGAGATTGGAATGTATTATATAAATACTAATAGTGGCACGTGGTTGCTCATGATGCATCTAATCTGATCTTTTATTCCTTTTAATCCTTCCAATATATTAGATTTGCTTGTGATTTCCTAAACTGGATTTTATTAGTTTACGAAGGCCATATGCCAATAATCTAAGCTTCAGGGATTTGCACTCGGGAACCATTGTTGTATATATAATGAATAGTCACAGACTGGAATGTATTCTCTAAATAGTGGCACTTGGTTCCTCATGAAGCATCTAATCGGATCTTAAAATCCTTTTATTCTATTAGATTTGCTTGTGATTGCCTAAACTGGATGTTGTAAGTTTAGGAAGGCTATATCCCATTAATCTAAGCTTCAGAGATTTCCACTTGGGAACCATTGTTGTATACATAATGAGTAGTTTCCAAATTTCCTCCATTGTTATACTATGTAACAAACTTTCCCACTTTCTAGATTTCTTCATTTATTGAATGTGGTCCTAATGAACCAAAACTGCATGAATGGACAAGTGAATTAATAATTCAACTCCTTACTTTAGCAACAAGACAAATTTGAATCTTTGATGTGCTTTGGATGAGCATCTTACAAAGCATGATAAGCCAATTAATGTAGGTATCACTTAATAGTTATTTGTTAGAATGCAGCACTTGGAATCAAATAGCCATAACAGCTAGAAAAGGTTTATAAGATCCTGTTATCTCAATTTAATTTAATTTACCTTCTTATATTTTTTTTCCCTTCTTGATGACTCAATGATCTAATTAACATAGATGGTCCACAGCTAATTTACCAACATGTATCTGACTTTTTCAAATTAACAACTTGGCCAATAAGGTTGCTGTATTTTCTCTGTTTGCCTAGAAAGTACTGACAACAATTATTGATGGTTGTAGCATTCAACAAGAACTCAAACATAGCAAAGTTTTGAGCACGAACACAATATATTACTCTGGAGAACTTAACATGGGAAGAAATTCCTCAACACTAAGGCAGCTTTTTTTCTCCAGCCACTTTTTATGCTGCAATTATAAGGTTACTGCCTTCTTGTGGCCTTCAAGAACATTGATCACCAAAACTACAATATCCAGACACTTGCATTGCTCTGCAACTTGCTAAAAAATACATCGCTCTACTACATTTACCAAAAGAACTACCTGAATGCTTTACAACAAGTTAATGCTTGAAACAGAATTTCAAAAGCCAAAGAAACAAAAGATACATTGTTTTGAAACATCCCTTGAGCATTCAGGGTTTTTAATGCAGAATCATCACCTGTGAGTGAAACTACGCTTCTGGTTCCATAATCACTATGACACATCTGTAACTATCACAACAGTTTTTTAATCTCCAAGATACATATGTAACTACCACCTGCTGCAATCGGCAATTCGGAAACCACCACCATGCTATAACTGGCAGTTTTTTCACTTTCAAATTGAATTCTATTTTCTCTTTTTTTTTAAGGATTAGGAGCTTATTTTAGTCACATCTGATCCCAAGGTGCATTAACCATCGTGTAACCATTTGCAACTTTTGGAGACTCCTGTTCAACTATCATACTTTATTGTCAGTTGTATTTATTTTTTCAGAGTGCTTACAAGTTTCATCGTTGTCTTGAAATTCATTTTCCATGCTGTTAGCCCATGTGAAATAACTAATAAGATCACTCATTTCGATTTCCTATACTGAAGGTTCTTACTCTGAGTTACTAGAGTTGAAGATTAAGTAATCTTTTTTCATCAGGGTGAATTTTTTGTGTCCGCTTTTCTAACGAGAATCATCTTTTGACTGTTTTATGCCCCTTACCTCCCATTTCATGTTTGTTTGTTTCTGTAATTAGAAAATATCTCGAATCATGGAATGACTTGTCTGTCTTGGGTTTAACTGTAGCACTAATTATATTTTTATTCAAAAATTAAATGTTTCTTTGAAGTGACTTTATCCCTTTATTTCGAAGAAAGTAACAGCCTAGTTCCAAACACTATATGGTTTTCTTATCCTTTGATGAGTAGTTGCTGATGCACAATGAATTATGGAAAACAAATGTCGAACACCAACCATACTTTCATTCTGAAAAGTGAAAACTATAAGTTGGGCCTGTATGATAACCTTTCTAGTCTGTTCATTTACTCTTTTATTTTTGATTTTTTGACTTATCCATTAAAAATTATGCAGATCTTGCACCTCCATGTTTTAGCCCTCTTGTGATCTGTGTCTTGCAAAAGTGCCTTCGAGTTGTTGAGTCGAGTTCCAAAAGTCAGAAGCTTGCCCACTGGACAATGATTTCATTCTATGTGGCCAGTGTGATGAACTTTCTCTTGCAGGCTCAGGTGTGTATCTGTTCTTACTCATACAGTTTATTGAATATTCCAAGTTTGAACGCAGATGCTTATGTTGACGAGTGGATATTTCCTTGACAGGCTAATTCAAGGCCATTATCTTTCACCATTGTGACTACTTTGCTTCCAAAAATCAATCAAGTATATCAATCTGATCGCGGTTCAGAGGATTTTCTTTGTGAATGGAGTCCATTGAGAAGTTTGCTTCTTTTTTCCCAAGGCATATTATCCAAAGAGCAAATGAGATCCAGCTTGGAATCAATAGATAATCACTTTTTGGGCAAAGGCAATCCTACTGTTCAACGATCTCTTCCCCAAGTGCTTTCACTTGTAGAAAATACAGATTGTGAGTGGAAATTTGGTGCAGCAACTGCATTTGCATCCTCCATAGTATCTGCAACACCAGAGGAAATAATGGAAAACTTTCCTTCCATTGTTACATTCTGCCATAAAGTGTTCGGAAAGAACTATTCTGTCTTGCTGGCTTTGTTATGTGCACACAGAGATCTTTTTGGTAGAATTGCTGAGGCCTGGGATGATTATTTTTCTTTGGGTTTGAAGCTTGCTGAATATTATTATTGGACAAATAGAGATAATGCTAACCTTCAAGTACATCATGTTGATAAGCAAGATTCTTCTTTGGATGATGGGTTCAAATTTTATCAAATGAGACATGAAAGTACAGAGAAGCAGTTGCTGTCTGTTTCTGTGGGTGGTGGATGTTCTAAAGATCCGGCTACTGTTGCTTTTGTTTCTTTTATCCAATCCATTCCATTTTCTGTTTTGTTTATGTTAAGTGCAAATAGTCATCAATCAAGGCTTTTGAGCTGCATGCATGTGAAAGCCATTCTGGAGGCAAAATTATCTGAAGTTTCTTGTGATTACATTAACATGCTACAGTTGATTTTGCATTGGATTCTACAAATAGAATCATCATGGAGTGAAGGGGCAGACTCAAAAGAGCAACTAGAAACTTGCTTTTCTCTCTTAAGGAATCTTCTGATTCATGCTATAGAGGGGTTCTGGAGTGATTCTTGCACAGATATACTTGATGTTGGTTTGGATACGATGTCTATTGAAGAAATCATTCACATAGTTCTAGGTCATCCTGTAATAAACATGTTTATGCATAAATGGATGTGCTATTCTGTTTCAAAGAATACTCAAGGCTTAGAAAATTGTGATACAGAGCATGGGAACTTGCATTGCAATCAATGGCAGAGAAAAACTGATCAGACAAGTTGGAAGATATTTTTGGGTCTATGTAAGGAGAAGCTTCATGTAATTGATAATGGCACACTCAATGTATTGATGACCCTGATGGAGTTTGTATCTTCCCAGTGTAAAATCAATCAAGGTCACGCCTTAAATCAGTGGGAATCATTTTGCAAAGTCATTGTAGCATCTTCCAAACCTCTCATTATGCAGTCATTTGCAGCATTTAAAACCGAAATTGCTAAAAGTATGAAAGGAAATTCCTACGAAATATCTCCTTTACCTTCAGTCTATGTGCTTTCTGTGTTAAGTCCATTTGTATCTCCTCTCAGTTTACTTGAATTAGTGCATTGGTTGTTTTTTAATGACATCTATGAGCATAAGGAAAATGCAACCTCTGTTCCACTCCCAAATGTTTCTTATTTGGATATTGGACTATATTTTGGGACTGTAGCTTTTGAAATGTTCCATGCTTATTTGAATCAGGCTAAGGGAGATGCTTGCATTCAGAAGTTCTTTTGGGATTTGGAAGGTCAAAATATTGATGCAAATTTAGTTCGAGAAGTGTATGTAAAAATTGTTGAAGTAGCCATCAAACAGAATTCCAGAACTTCAGAACTTTGTTTGCTTGCAGCTATGAAAGCATTTAATGTACAAATGGGAGCAATTATCCCCCCCTGCTTTTTACCTATTGGAATATTTTTGGCCCAGCTAAGTGTCGTTACTCCCGCAGATTTGGTCAAGTATTGCATATATAATACAAACCGGATGAAAGCAGAGATATTACTTCTCTTGACACAGATAAGTAATCTGCATATGACTGTTTATGGTGAATTGATTGGGGCTAATATGGCTATTGATCCTCCAGCTATACATTTAATACATGTAAAGAACGACGTTATAATTGATGAGAATTATCTGGAAGAAACCACCGATTTTAAATTATCAGAAAATGATCTTCTTGTACTTCTGCCTGTTACACTAAAGTACATTTCTTCAAATTTAAGGAGAGAAGGAGCTTCATTTTTACTGTCAATGAAGATGATCACAGAAAATTATTTTAATATTCTCTCGAAAGGTTTTGTGAAGTGGGACAAGTTCACATGCTTTAAAGAATTCAATATTTTAGAGTATGATGAACAGAGATATATGACTACAGAAGACTTTGTCTGTTTTTTCCAAGACAGTTTACTTGGGCAAGCCATCCAAATGCTGAAGGCTTTTCCTAGTTTAGAAAAATTACGCAAGAAAAGAAGGAAACTTTTTTCTAGCATTCTTTCAAATATCCGTTGTCTTCTGGATTACTTTAGCAATGATGCCAATGCTTTTTCTTTCAAAGAGATGTTAAATGTGGTGAACAGAGTAATTGCTAAAGTCAGCTTGGCAAGGTGGTTATTGTTCCCAAAATCTACTTGTTTGAATGTGCATCTAGAAAGGAATTCTGATGAACAACCACAAAATGGTGTATCCAAATGTAGTCCAGGTAAAATGACAGAGTCTGATATTTTTGAGTGGAAAATGGAAACATCTGAATACGCCAGGTTTATCAACTGTTTGATTGGCTCTCTAAATGCAATCTTTCAATGTTCTTCGATCCAGTCTCAAACATCTTGTGTAATGGAAAGCAGGAACCGAGCCAACTTGTTGAACTTCATAGAGAAGACAATACTAAATAACTTGTTTGATGTGTCCAAAGAAATAGGCGTTCAATCTGTTAACATTCAGCATCTTCCTTTGTTGAAAGCTTTCATGAAATCGATTTTTCTCCATAGGTTTGAGAATTGCACGGCATTGAAAACATTACGTTGTCTTCTTCTTCTTCTGTCAGTAAAGGGACATGACTCTGATATTGTTGTTCAATTTGCAGAAGATGCCTTAACATTTCTTATGGCACATTCTCAGTTTATGTCCACCATTCTTTCAACAAGCTTTGAATCTTCACAATCTCATGATCAGTCTGATAAAGGGACAATGTTCAGGTCTTTGTCTGGTATATTAAACTTGCTTGCATTTTCAAGTCCTGGCCAACATGGGGCTCTTAACAGTGAGAATATGACCATTTATCCCAGTGTTCCCAGTACGGGAACAATAAAAATGTTAATTAGCAATGGAGAAGACTTAAATTTTGTAGAGAAGAGGAAGTTAGAAATTGTTAAGCTATTGAGGATGTTGTATCTTCTCAGGGTTCAGCATGGTTCTTTGAGAGGATCAGGGGAGACATTTATGAATCCAAAAAAATTAGTTTCTTTATTGTTAGCAGGTTATGGTGCTACAATAAATGACTGTGACCTGGAAATTTACAGCCTTTTGCATGAAATTGAATGTTTCAGTTTGAAAAATATTTGTGGCTTGTCTGAAATGGACTACCTTTGGGGTGAAGCTGCATTGAAAACAACAGAAGAACGCAAGAGGGACTTTAGGGATAATTTATTGATAGACCCAAAGGTTTGTGGTGAAACAGTCCTGTACTTTCCATTTAACAGAAGTGCATGGGACGGACCCTTAGATCTATCCAAATTTGCAGAGAGGAGCTTCAAGAATATAACTCTTGTAAGTTATGCTGTAGATTGGTATATAAGCTTGTGCTTTGAACTAGCTTCTCACATTGAATCCTAGAGGCTATATGCACTTTTATGTTTTTTTTGCTAGGCACATTTGTTCTTTCCTTGAAAAGGAGTTGCATTTATTTGATTCTCAGTTTAAAAATGGGATGTGGTTATGAATGAAGAAATGCCAATGAGATTCTGGATTGTGTTGAATGTCTTTTCTGCTCCTGATTTTCCCATTTCAAAAGTGACACCCATTTTAAAATTTGTTGCTCATGGTATATTGCCTTTCATCTGACAGAAAACCCTTTTCTCAGGAGGAAAATATTGAAACATATTCTTTAGCAATTTAATATCTGAGATTATGGCTAAGTACAATGTAGGCTGAATGGGTAAATATAGATCTTATTTATCTAGTAATATTTATGGTTTCCTGTCTTGCTCTTTTGTCGAAAAATAGAAAGTTGGATTTTAGATGGATTTTAATTTTTTAATTTTAGTTTCATATTTTTGAAACTTAACCAAAATTGCATAATATATATCTCCAACATGCAATTCCTCAAAGAGTCAGAAACCCTGTAAAGGCAGTCCAAGTCTCTCAAAGGGAGCCGGAATCAAGAAAAAACAGGCCCTAAGTAGGCAGCTTCAGAACAAACTTATAGATAACAATATTTTATTACAGTATTCATGTAGGACTTTAAGCTAGGACAAAGTATTAGAAAAATGAACAATATACAGAAGAACAATTAGAGCCAGTTAGCCTTTAGCATTCCTGTAGATGAATTAAACAGTTAATCAGCATCTTAATCAAGTCAATCTCTCATCCAGGAGAGATCAGCAGAGGTAGTAATCAGCCAAGGAAGTGTCAGCCTCCTTATCAAACAAATCATCCCTCAGATTGTTATACTTCACTATGCCCTAAATTCAGATTCAGGGTTTGTGGTTAAAAATAATGCAGACTGTAATTTTAGATCTAGGCTTTATGAAAATAGATGCAGTCTGAGCGTCCATAAATCATGAAAAATGTTAACCCTGCTCCACAGTGATTGAATAATCAGATCAGATTGACTTAACTATTCCACAAATGCAAAAAGTCATCTGTTCTGTGAATTGCCCAAACTCACATAATGTAAGTTGAAGCAGAAATAGAACTCCAGGAAATTAAAGAAATATGCTGGCAGCAGTAAACAGTTCATATAAAGCCTGTTACAAAATGTATGACATCTGATTTGCAATAAATATAATCTTGCCTTTGCTGTAGACGGGTTTGAACACTTGGGACTGGCCTCCAGAGTTACCCACAGGGATTTTCTGTAGACTTTCCTGATGCTGGCAACTGGATTAGACCATCGGATTGCCCCCAAATTGACTTTACACCCTCTGTATAGGTGGCACTGGAGTTGAAATGCTGCGTCAGATCAAGAAGTCTTATTCACCTCCTATTTTGCCTCTAGAACACACAGGTGTTGGTCACTGGGTGATCTGAGATGAATCCGCCACACTTAAGCTTCACCGATTCATCAATTCGCTGCCTGCTATTGCCGATGCTTATACACTGGTCAAGAATGGCTATGTAACTTTGTGTTTCAGATATGGCACTCAGGTGACAATCCACAAATTCACCCTACAAGAAAAACAGTATTTCAGAACATGCAACTCCCTGAGACCATAGGAAATTGCTCACAAATAAAAAAGGTAGGGTTTTGTCTCCCTCTCCCACAAGTCATTGGTGTTTTCGTCTCAATGAACACAAGAAACCATGCACAGATTTTATCATTATCCTGTATGGTTGAAGTTAGGCGCCGAAACTAGTTAAATATTGATCTGCAAATAAGTTCCTTGGAGTGAAACAGCCCACCTAGAAATTTAAATTGATATTTAATATTGTATATATAATATATTATTATAATATTTAGGAACACTTTTAAAATGAAAGGACCCATAAATACATAATAATAGGTTTCTTCCACATCAGACAGCAAACAGGATTCAGACACCCTATAAGAGGACAAAGAAGAACCTAAAGCAAGCTTCTGTAAAAAAGAAGCCATATAAAACAGGCCTGCCTTAGTTCAATAGTGGAAGACCAGATCGTACCTAATCTGACGTGCCATGTATTAGGTGAGTCATCAAGCTCCCATAAACAATTTAAAAACACAAACCTCCTGACAGAATTTTTGTCATAAAGAGTAGCACTATTAATCACCAGAAGGGGAGGATCCTCACCCCATTTCACATTTCCCTAACTCTCAGTTTTGTGGGAGACAGGCTGATCGAATCTATGAAAGGCTTTGAAAAGCATAACATATGTTCTACTACGAGAATTAGGGAGCACTGTACTATCTCCAAATAGGGATAGAGAAAAACACCAATATCTCCCGAAATATGGAACAGAAAATTTTAATTTTTTTTTTGCAAATAAGATATCCTTCAACAAAATTCAGATTATTTATCTGATTTTTCTGTTAATTTAAATAAATCTCTGAATATTTCTGAGTATAAAAAAATTATAGAAAAACACTCTAAATGTGGCTCAAAATTTTAAGAAATGACGTACAAAGATTTTTTTTTTCTTATTTTTCTGAGATGAATTTGATCAGCAGTATGCAGATTTAGGCTAAATTACCTCAGAAATTTCTTCAGAACCCTTGCCACCCTTGCCGAAACCTCTAGAAATCCATCACTAGGTCTGTCCTACTTGTCCTTTTTGTTGTTAGCTTCAATGCTGCTTAGAAATATGCAGACAGATTGCCGTAGATTGTCCAAATCTGATCCTGATACTCTGAATCTCACCTCCAAAATAGCCTCCAAACCTGATAAGGAAATGCATCATCTTTCTAAAGAGCCCTTAGAGTTCGTTTGACAGTCAGCACAGTATCCTGAAGCTTTGAATTCTTCAGCCCCAATACTTTGTACCGGCGAGGAAGACATCACCATTTCCAAGCTACAGCATGCCTCTTCTTCTTTTTCTCTTCGCATTAGACCATTGGAAGTCTCTGATTAGTGTGTGGAGTTTTTTAGTAAGTGAAAAACAAAACAACCAAGCAGAAGCATCCTAGATTTTATAAGAAGACAACAGATGGTTTCTGCCATTTAGGTTCTTTTTTTTATCAATTTTCTCAAACAACCACTGCCACATGTCGCTAAGGGAGGTGGAGAGAGAAAAAGGAGTACCTAAATAGCTAATCATTTTACAAGGACCTTCCCACGCCAACCCAATTTCTCTAAATCAGTCACGGATAGTCTCCACCTGGCTGAAAACATGAGACTCTAGACAAGAGATCCTTGAACCAGATGTAGAGCAGTAAAGTCCAAAAGAATAATGAGAAGGATTGTAATTAACCACCTGACAAAACAGAGTGATATCATTGGCAAACTACAGATTAATCAGTTCAGGGAGTCCTAATTCTTTAATAATGGGCCCAATCGTGAAATCTCTTAACAAGCAATGCAAGGTTTTAGCAGCCAGCACAAATAATTATGGGTTCAAAGGTCATCCTTGCCCAATGGACACTGTATAACAATGGGATCAGACAGGAAACCATTAAAGTCCACTTGAGCAGAAGCATCTCTCAACATGATAAGGATCAAAGCCTTCTCAGATTCAAGCAAAGCCTAAACATTGTATCCTAGATTTTAAAATTTTTGTTTTTGGAAATGTGGAACAGTTTCAATGTTTGGATACAAGTGCTCCTCTTTTATTTTTTGATTATATGAATTTTCTGTATTTGTGACAACATGTAATGTTAACAGGAAACTGAAGAAAGGCCATCTTTGAATAGTTCATGCAATGTTTGTTATGATCCGGCCTTCATTTTGGAATTCTCATTACATGCATTGGCAGTCAAATTCATTGACCCTATGGATTTTTCTCGCTTGGGGCTACTTGGTTTAGCATTTGCTAGCTTATCTTCCCCCAATGAAAGTATGCGCAAGCTTGCTTATGCTGTGCTTGGCAGATACACTCAAAATCTGGAGGTAAGACTTTTTTGTCTCATCTTTATATAATCTCTATAGGCATCATTTTTTGGCTCGAGTGTATTAAATTTACAAGACATTGGAATTTCCTGGGTGTTGAATGGTAATACTGTGAACAGTGTGGTAATGCTAGATGAACATTTTCTCATGCGGGATATTTCTTTCATGACTTGGGGATTCTGTTCTCAACTGACACAGGAAACTTTAGCAAAGTTCTGCAGTTGAATTTTAGCGTTGACTTTTTATTTATTTTCAGAGTAATTTTTTCAAATTTGCTCTGTAGCTGCTCAATTTTTCAAAGTTTTCCAACATAGTCAAATCAATTCAAACTTAATATTTTTTCTGAATTTGTACTCACTGCCTAGTGGATCAAAGTATGTGTGGTCATAGACTTTCAGCATTAAAATGGGTCAAACGTGACATGGTTGATATTTCTGCAAACATTATTACCAAGGGATCAGAACCCTCAATTTGAACTTGAAAACATAATTAAAACGTTTGTATGTGTTGCTTAGTCTGCGTGTCTTAAATGTTCCTCCCAAGTTTTGCTATAGATTAAAATATCATCAAAGAAGACTAAGAGAAATTCTCTTAGTTCTTTTCTAAAAATGTGGTTCATACATGATTAGAAGGTAGCAGGGGTGTTTGTTAAGCCAAAAGGTAAGACAAGAAATTCAAAGTATCCAAAATGGCATCTAAAAGCTGTTATGGGAACATCTTCTTTTCCTACCCTTATTTGATGATACCTTGAACGTAGGTTGTTTTTTGAGAAATATACTGTTCCATGAAGTTCATCGATTAGTTCATCAACCCTAGGGACAAGGTATCGGTTTTTGATAGTCTTTTTTATTAAGTGCTCTATAGCCGATGCACATTCTCATTGTGCCATCTTTCTTTTTTACTACGACGATAGAGGAGGCAAAAGGACTAGAGCTAGGTTGGATATGTCCCATTTCCAACAACTCTTGTATGGATTTTTCAATTCCTTCTTTTTATCTCCGTGGGTGATAGTAGGTTGTGGTAATAATAGGTGTTTGCCCCTTAGGGTCTACGTTCAGAACAGAGTAAAATGCATATGAAACATAACAGTAAGCATACAAAATATAATTGAGAGAACTCATAACTGTTTATTCATTGCTTTCAGAATTATTACAATATATCTCGGAGACAGTATTATTGCCACACATACCATAACACTCGATAATCTCGCCCGAAGGTAAGTACAATGTATCTATAGAGAGGTGTCGGGTGCCAACCGTTGGCAACCACCGGCTAACTGTCGACCCCTCGACACAAGACTAACAAATGCTAATTACTCGACAACAGCATCCCCCCTAAAAAGAAAGTAGTCTCCGGACGACACACAACAAAATGGGGACTAATACAACTATACAAAAAGAAATCAAGAATTTGGGGGCTGAGAAAGCGTCCCTGACGAGGAAGGTGCCAGTGGTGGTGTAGATGATGCCAACCGCGCCCTCAACTCGTGAACCTACTCAGTCCTATGTGGCAGATCCTTCTAAGCCATCATCTGCCTCTCTCGAGTGCCTTTCACCACGAATGTTGCTTCCAGAATCTCCTTATTTTTCTTGTCCACCTCCTTCAGAGCTGTCATAAGACGACTCTCTAGTGCTGCCACCTGATCTCGATGCTGCTCTTCCAAAGAAGTCACCTCAGCCCTATGTTGTACCTCTAAAGCCATCACCTGAGCCTTCTATTGTACTAACTCCTCCTCCAGCATCTCGAGCCGAGTGGCAAGCTCCTCCCGAGGTATCATGGCAGCCACTTGCTCGGCCTCAGTGTCTGCTCCTAAGTGCTGGGCCCTCCGAAGCTCATAGTACATCTGGCGAAATCCCTACTCAACTTGCCGAAGCAAAGCATGGGTCTTGCTCTCTCCAACGGACTCCTAGACCCTCCACTCCTCTATCATTTCTGAGTTCTCCATGGAAGGCCATCCCCGAGACTCAAAACATCTCTCGAACTCCTAAGCACATATCCCCGTAGCAAACTTCAACAGGTGCTCTACAACCTGGTGTACTGTCCCCAAAGCCTGTGCCTGAACCGAAGCTGCTATCCATCGTGCACCGGCCTCCATCTCTATCACAAACTGCTCTATGACACCCAACGAATCTTGAGTGTCAGATACCACCTGCTGCAACTGCAATGAAGCCTTGTTCTCAGATTCCGCACCCTATACAATCACATCCTCCTAAGGAATATGCAACTCCAATTCTCTCAGCTGTGTACTTCCCTCCTCAAGATCAACAATCTCCACAATCTTCGGCTGCCTATGCTGCAGTGAGAGAACGAGAGGTCCAACAGGTTGCATAGGGGTAAGCTAGAAACGAGTAAGCCAAGAATCCATGGTTGCTTCCGCAGGGATCTCTGAGTCCACAGGGATCTTTGACTCCACTATTGCCTCAACTACCTGTTGTGAGGTTTTCACACCATCACCCCATTGCAAATGGGGACCCCCCTTTTTTCGCTTTAGGGGGAGGAGTGGTAGTCTTTGGCTGTAGCTCTTTTTGAAGCCTCTAAGTGATAGATTTGAGACTTGAGGATTTGAGGTTTGTCTTGCCTTCAATCAGTGTTTTTCAACACCATAGGTGGATTTGGATCATTTTGATGAGATTGAGAAATTTTGTTGTCTTCCGCCCTTAGTGGCCTATTCCTTGGCTTGAGGTTGGTATTTTGATGGCGATCTGGATTTTGAATGATGATAGATCAACTTCAATTTTGGTTTTTTTCAAAATTGGAGATTATTGGCGACTTTCAGATTTTTGGACGTAAATGATGGAGATTTTGAACGTAAACGATAATGATTTGCAAGATCAAGATTTTGGCTAAGTCTGGTAATTTTTCCGAGAATGGCGATTTTGCAAATCCAAATTAAAGATTTGGAATATTGATTTTTTTTTTACGATGGCAAAATTCTGGAAGTGTCAAGCTTAAGTGTGAAAATCAAATTTTATAAGTTGGTAAATTTTGGTCTCCCATCTTTGGTATTTTTGGCTAGTAGGCTTATACAGGTTTTAAATTTTCGGCAAGCCCCTCTATGCAAATTTTCAATTTCTGGCGTAGGTCATACGAGTTTGCAATTCTGGCATGGTGATTATGCCATTTTTTTCGACATGATAGCTATGACATGATTTTGGGAGTTGAAATTTTAACTTGCAAATATTTGGTAAATTTGAGCTTTGAGTGAAGAAAGTCGATCTTGGAGAAATTTGGAATTTAAATTTTGGAAAATTTTGTCGAAGTCTGGAATTTCTAGGGTGGTGGTTAATGCAAATATTTCATTTTTGGCGAGCTAGTCCTTACAAGTTTTTATTTTCAACGAGTTCACCATTACATTTTTTTGACATCATGACCACCTCACCTTTAATTTTTGGCAGGCAACTTGGTGCAAAATTTCGATTTGGAAATGGTGATGATTAAATTTTTGACATGGTTTGAGTGGTGAAAATTTTGGAAAAATCGATTTTGGCTAAGGCGATTTAATTATTTCGATCTCACAAGAGAAATTTGGAAATAAAATTGAAAATTGAAATTGTATTTGAAATTTGGATAGAGTTTGGTGCAAAATCAAATCTTGGCATGGTGGTTCTTACAAATTTGTAATTTCTGGCAGGCCACCTCTTACAATTTCTAATTTCTGGCAGGGCACCTCTTACAAATTTGTAATTTCTGGCAGGCCACCTCTTACAATTTCTAATTTCTGGTAGGCCACCTCTTACAAATTTTTAATTTCTGGAAGGCCACCTCTTACAAGTTTTTAATCTTGGCAAGGCAACTATTACGTCAAATTTGATTTCTGGCTTGGTGGTTATGACAGGACCTATTCTTGGCAACCCAACCTTGACATCATTATATTTTTTCAACTTGCTAATTATAACTTGTTTTCGCTCCTTAAAGGATTTCGTTCGATTTTTGTGCCAATTTGAATCCACAAGCTAAGTGTTTTTCAAACCCAAGCCTTTGTTAAATTTCGAAATTATGGGGCCCTCTTGCTTGGCAATTTTCGAAGTTAATTCCCAGCCTCTTTCTTGTTAATTTTCGATTTAATTTGGGGCATCTTGATGTGTTAATTTTCAAAATTAATCATGGGGCCATGAGTGGTAATTTAAATTTCAATTTTTTGGGCCCCATGCTTGGTAAAATTCGATGCTATTTTAAAGCCTACATGTTAAACTCGAGGCAATTTTAAACCCCCTATGCATGGCAAATTTCGAAGTTAATTGAGGGCCTACATGCTTACAATTCCAATTTTAATTTCCAGCCCTATATGAATTTCGGATTTAATCAATTTGACCCCCCCCATTCCAAGTTGGCCCTATTTCCAAGGGTGGCAATTTAATTTAATTTTCTAAACTCTCCATGCAAGTCGTCCCTCTTTGGGCATTTGAGTTGGGTATTTAAGTGGCATTTTGGCATCATTTCAAACACAAAACAAGAGCGATTTTTATCTGATTTTATTGCAGGTCAAATTTGCAGCTAGGGCAGACTTTTTGGAGGCCTTTTCAACATTCAAGCTCATCAATTATCCATGCCTAGGGTCTGAAATTTCATTTCCAGCTTTGGCGAATTGTTTTGACATCAACCAGCAATCCTAAGACCAAGCGAACAACACTTAGAGCATCAAGTTTTCGTCATTTAACATGCAGATCTGAATTTTTGAAATGGCGAATTTTATCAGCTAGCTGGGCATGTTTGATGGTTAGTAAAATATTTCTATGTTGGAGGGGAAAAACAACAATTTCAGCCCTCATTTCATGAGGATGTTGTTCTAAGATATCCGATTTGAATGCATAAAATCTCAGAGCAGAATTCTGGGGCTAGCGAATTCATCATGTTGGAGATCATTTGAGAACAATTTCATGCCCTAGCAATCTTGCCAAATCATCTTAAGACTGGAGGCAATCATCCATTTCAACTTGGGAGGTATGAAGTTGGGGTTTTGCCATGATAACGATGACATTTTGCATAATTTAGCAATCTGACCCGTGCAGGATCATTTTCATTTTGGGTGCTTAATGTTGTCATTTGATGTTTGTTATGTTAAGGGGAGAATTGGGAAGGACTTAAGGTCAAGACCTTGTTGGATCTTCATACTTGGATACCATTTCCACATCCTAAGTGGACTGATTTGAGCAAGAAGGCAACAAGTTGTCTTTACTTTTGTTTTTCAATCTCTTGCAAGAGAAGGTATAAAGGGTGCAAATTTGGGCACCTTGTAATGGTTTGGATTTGAGATTTGGACTTGGATTTGGTTTTGGTTTGAGGAGGGTCCTCCATTGATCGAAGTTCATCGAACTTCTCTTGATCTCTTTTCCTTTCCTAGCGTAGCTGTGTTGTTGCTTTAATTTGTAATGGTTAATCAAACTATAACACACACTAGTTCAACTAAGTTAACGCTCAAAATGCAAATCCTAAGTTCACTAGTTGGCATGGGTTAAAATGAACATTAAATTGACATCAAGTGTAATTCAATGGTTAATCAATGAACGATTCATGGCAAATTTAACTTGGTAATCAAAGGCTAGATCAATTGACAATCTAAGTTGGAATGATTCTAAGATAAATAAATTGACAATCAAAGGATAAAATGAGCAAGTTAGTTGGATTGAAATGCAGTTACAATCTTAATTCAACTCAATTAACTTGATTACAATTTTTTCAAGTTTTAATGACAATATTTTATCGAATCAAATGAAGTAAGACTTGTGTTTTTGCTCTTGTAGGTTGGCAAGGAGAGGATGCCAAGTTCAAGGTTGGAATTCTCGAATGGAAGGAAGGGCAACCAAAGCGAAAGGTGGATGTGAAGGAGGAAGGCTGAATTGAAATTCATTTTTGGAACAACTAAAGAGATCAGAGCGTTGCTGGTATTCATATCCTCCATCATCACGCCAACAAGTGGGCACTTCAGGCTCAAGTTCAAAGATCTCAAGTGGGAAGTAAGTTCACACCAAGTTAGTAGAAGGCGAGTTCAAGGCAAGATAAAGATCAAGTTCAAGAGAGATGCAAGTTCAATCAAGATTGAATCATGGCAGTCAAAAAATTCAAATTTCAAGCACAAGCAATCACAGCGCGCCAAGTGTCCTATTTTCTCATTGGTTGAGAAATCATTGCAATTTTCTTATTGGCCCATGATTTGGTGCCCTCTTGTAATTGATTGAAAATTTGGCAACCCTAATTAGGGTTTCTAGGGATGAATCTTGGCCCTTCGTTGTAATTGGACATCTATAAAAGGCCAAGGCCTTCTCATTTCTAAAGGGTTAGAAAGAGGTTGACTAGATTGGGAGATTAGAGTAGGAGAGAAGTTAGATTAGAGTAGGTTATCCAAGGGAGAGACTTGATCAAATTCTTGTTATGATGCTATTAAAGTAATGGATAATTCGTTGTTGGTTCATCATGATGAATTACTTAATATTGCTTTGAAGTGTTGCATGGTTTCTTTAATCTTTTACTTGGAGTAGATTTCATTTCATGTTGTTAGAAGTAGCTTAGTGGGATGAAAGCAATTGTAGATGTTTGCTTGTTTGACTCAAATATATTAGGCCACTAGCCTCCTTTCTAATTGTGAGGAAGCCTTGTGTGGTAAGCTAGTCATTGCACTTAAGTTCAATTGGCATTGGATCCTTAGTTTGTACTTCCAAGTTGGATTAAGGAGGTGTTGATATGAAAACCATTTGAGATCCTTAGAAGCTTGCACTAGGTGAAGTTGAGGTCGCTTATAAGATTTCACTTGGTAGAGTCTAAGCTATTCATGATTCTTTGCATTCCTAGTTAGAAGTAGATAAGATAAGATAAGATAAATTTATTAATGTCCAACAAGAGACCAACAAGGGTCTAGGGGGCAGGAAATGTACAACAAAAGGAGCAGCAAACCAACAAACCACAAAACAGTGGCCTGGAAAGAAAGCAAGAACAAGAAATACAAAAGAGAGCAAGAAACATGAAGTGAAAGGAGAGAGCACACAAAAAGGACTAAGGGTCCTTTTCAGGTGAAAAGAAATCCAAAACAGAAGGATAATGGTCCAGGTGAGCAGGAGCCCTGAGTTGTCGCTGTGAACTGTTGGAGATGTGTCGCTGACGGGTAGAGGTGCTGCGGGGTCCCACCGATCTGGAGTGACTGGTAGTGGAGTTATCATGAGGCTGCTTCAATCCCCGTAATGGAGATGAGGGCAAGAAGAAAGCTGTAATGAGTTGATCAGATATCTGTCTATATGGGAAAAGAAGCTGTAGAGTATGCTCGCGGAGCTGGGAAGTCTCACGGAGATAAAGTGCGAGGCATTTATGATCTGTGTAGTTGAAGAAAGTAGTTAGGGAACTGCACCCTCTGAATAGGCAGTAGAATCTCCCTCTGATCTCATAGTAAGTAGGGCAACGAAAGATAAAGTGTGTCTCAGTCTCAATCTTGGCCAGGGTGCATAACCTGCAAATCCGATCCTCTCTGTCAATGTGATGATCAGTCTGGGCCCGAAGGCGGTGAGATCCAACCCTGAAGGATCCTAGCGAGATGCGAAGGGCATGGCACAATTATATTTTTATTGCACATTGTGAAGCTAAATCTTTAGAAGTGCAAGTAAGTTGATATCCATTGAATGAATAACATAAGTCCCCCTAAGTGATTACCAACAAATCACATTATTTCACTTAGCGAGTGTCCACAATAGAAAGAACCTTGAAGTCATTTCATGATCTTGCGTTGCAAGCTTAGGATGAGAGATGACCTTATATCAAGAGAGGATTGAGTATTTGGTAGTTCATCTTGGATTACTAAGTGTTTGATTTTGCATGTTGTAGTGGAACAAAACTCGCATCAACACTACCTCCTCTCTTGGCATCCCAGGGTCTACCATCTCGTCCATGGCCTTTACTGTCTTTTCTGCGACCTCTTCTACCACCGCCACTGCAATAGCCTCTACTACTGCGGGCCTGGTGTTGTCATTGCAGGTGGGGACACAATGGTCGTACTCCCACCAGGAGGTGTGAGAGTAATTGGGGCCCTCGATTGCCCGAATCTGGGTACGGGAACAACTGCTACCGGCACACCCATCAAATTAGGCGAGGCCAACTGGCTGGTCCTAGATAGAAGTGCTGGAGCAAAAAGAACACTCCCTTGAGAAGATGTGCCACCCAAGGGTATGGGGGTACCCGATGCAACTCTTGAAGGGCCCTCAACTTCGACCTTTGAGTCCAACGCCTTTCCCTCAGCCAGGTGACTCTTCGCGACTCACCGTCCTAAAACTCCCTCCGCTGGCCCTTGAGGTATCCCTAGACTTGTTCTCGCTGCTGTTGTCGCTCCTCTCACCATCGGTCTTCGACTCCGTCTTCGAGGCCACTATGTGGGGTTTCCATTTCTTGCTCGTTTGCACATCTTGGCTGGCTGTGACGGTATCCAAGTGTGACCAATAAAAGATAGGAGGCCGATAGGGCTCCAACTGGGCTTGTAGCTGCAACTCGAGTAGGTGCGGGGGCACCTGTGTCCGTGTAGCCTCCAAGAAGAAGCCAATGGCGTAATGCGGCATATAAAAGAATTTATGCTGAAGGGTCATAAATTCTCCATCCTATCTGTTAACACGGATGCCCAGTCATATACTGTGCCATTCCTTAGCCCGTTCATGAGAGCAATCTGTGGTAGTATGGTGTCTGAGGCTTGGTTGGACCCAGGAAGTCGACTTTTTATGACTCCATTAGACGCCTCCATTCACCAACTGCAACAAAAGATTTTTTCAGCCCTCGACTCTTGTTGGCTTGTGCCAACGTATCCTATTCCGCCTGTGTCAATTCCCTGCAAACCATCTGTATGTAAGTCTATTTCTGCTAGGCAATGATCTTCTTCATTGTCTTGTCAATTTTTTTCCGTTGCGGCCTTGGAATGCCAAATACGCGTGCTAACTCAGGGGTTGAAAAAGAGACTGTAATCTTACATCCCTCGTACTCCATCACTAATTGTCGTTGATGCCTGTCTCAAATGTAATCGTCTCCATAGTGACTTCTTCTCTCGGAGCCTGGACCTTTGGCCTTGTCTTTTTTCCCTTGGCATTCCTCCTCGGGTCCATTCTACCTGCAACCCTTAATCTTGAAGGCAATGTTGTTGTTCCTCTGTCCATTGTTAAAGGTGACGCAACTATGCCAGGTAACTGTCGTAATTGATTTCTGCAATTGCCTTTTACTGCTCTTGGGTCCATCAACTGTCGTTTGTCGCCTTGTGAAAGCACTTAAACAATATATGAGGTATCTTTACCTGCCGTAGGGCTCCGTACAACTCACCTATGTACAAACTTTGCCTCGTAGAGTTCCGTACGATTCTATTTGGTCCCTCTTTCCTCAAATTCTACTTTCCGTACGATATGGGCTCCTCCTCCAATGTTGTCATACAATTTCTTTTCCCTCACCTCTATTCTTCTCCTGTTGCTGTGCGGTCCTGCTTGTGACAACTTCGTATGGTCTTGATGTCAATCTCCGCTTCAAGTTTTTCTTGCGACTCTATATCCTTTAACCACCGTTCACTATTTTCAACTTCGAACTTTCTTGCAACCGTACCTTATGTTGTCGTACAGGCTTTATACTTGCGTGGCCTTCATCAATCGTACGGTCTTTTTCCTCTCAGACTGTTTCTACCATACGACTGTCTGAAAATTTATTCAACTCCGTCTCTGCTCAACACTTGCCGTACCATATTGCCTCTTTTGTGCGGTAACTAGCTTTCATGCTCTGGTTTTGTCATTTTTCCATAGCCATGCCGTACGGTTCGTACATTGTCTTCTGGCACGGTACAATCTTTTTCTTTGTTATCTTTGTGTTTTCTTTTGTCATTGTACGATGATCTTATGAGATTCTCCTTTAACCGTACGCTGCTTTTATAACCGATGGCCCCTCCGACCGTATGGTGGTTATATGCCCCAAGTGTTTGTACGGTGATGTTTGTACAGTAGTCAAGATGTATGACATACTCACCGTACGATGAGTTCTCTTATTTTTTTAATATTATTATTATTTTATTTTATTTTTAATTTTTTTAATTTTTAATTTTTACTTATTTTTTCTAATTTTTTCATTTTATTTTATTTATTTATTTTTAAAATTAATTACATACCTTGGTCATCCGTCCGGACTGGGTCGTCCCTTGTCTTCTTTTGTGGTACAACCTCAACTTTGACACATTCACGGCCTGCGGAACTTCTTGACCATCCAAAGCCCATAATTTTATTACTCCGTTCTCTCCGACTTCTTGAATTTTATAAGGGCCTAACCATCGCACCTTGAACTTGTCGGGCTTGATCTCATTACGCCCATTATACTTCAACACCAACTGACCTGTAGTGAACCTCATCCGTCTAATGTGTTTGTAATGCCATAGCTTCCAACGTTGTTGGTCTGCCTCTGTCGCTCACTGGGCCATCATCCTTCGCTCCTCCAACTTTTTCAATGCATACAACCGCTCCCTTGAGTTGTCCATGTTGCCCAACCGGTTCCCAATAGCTATCCAGAGACTTGGTACCATGAACTCTGTTGGTACAATGGCTTCTTGACCGTACATCAATTGGAAAGGTGTCTGACCCGTGATGAATTTGTAGGTCGTTCTATAGGCCGACAACGCAGATGAAAGTGTTGATAATTATAGCGTCGATTAGATAAAATATCGACCACACTATAAAAGACAAATTATGAAATATATATATGAATAGATATTAATATTTATTATTGATATCTATTATATCCATATTTTTAATATAGTAAATATTATTATAATATAATAATAATTATCATTATTATAATATAGCAATAATATTACTAAGTTGATTTTATAATATCTATTATATTAACACCGATTATACCAAATCATCTTCCTATCGGTATGTTATTATCATCAAGTATGATGGTCGATGTATTATTGTCATCGACTTACAAATGTCGATTGAGATATAAACTAATATACTAAATCGTGGGTTAT
>MU225717.1:829712-854453 GCA_018584345.1 Thuja plicata
CTTGGAGTTAATGTCAGGGTCTCAAACAAGTTTGTTGTTTCCTCTAAGAGCTCCCCCTCGTCACTGCTACCGTCCTGGTTAGGTTCTTCTCGACCGTCGCCTTCACTTGCCCCCTCCGGCAGTCTTTTGGCGCGTCTCCTCAACCTTTCCCTTCGCTCGGCTTGTTGTTAACAATCTCTCCCTTAATTCGGCGCGTCTCCTCAACCTTTCCCTTCGCTCGGCTTGTTGGTGGGTAACAATCTCTCCCTTGGAATTGCTGCTTTCACCATTATTAGTAGACCTACCTTCATTCACAACACTTCTTTCGGCCCTATTTGTTTTTGACTTATCACCTCCATGATTATGATTTATCCCTCAACGCTTTGACCACTTCTTTTAATGTTTCAGACATGATAAGGTGAAGCTCCTCAGACCTCTTAATGAATGTCCTTGCTTCATCATCAACTGTGTCATTCATGGTGCCCTTCTTCCTTTTCCTATGCAAGTATCTTTGCTCTCTTTCACTCATCCACAATACCCACTGGTTGGCAGAAATGTGGCTTTGATACCACTGTAATATCCCTACTTGGATTTGCCCTAAAATTCAGTTATCAAATTTCTGAATTCTGCCTTATATTTTTGCATTTCAGATTTCTGCTCAAAACCCTAATTTCTGATTTTATTTTTCTGCCTTTAATAAACAATTACAGCGAACACAAACATGCCCATACATGACAAATACTAATAGCAAGAGGTAGTACAAATGATACATTATGTAGGCCATCAAAGTGAGACAACACATCTGCTTTTTTGAATTAAACACTGCTGCTACAACTGAAAGTTCTGACCTGATTTTTACCAAGCATTAACCAAAACTTTTGCACTATAAATCAGGCTTGTAAAGTATGGTTGTGCATACCAAATATATGCAGATTAGAGGACAAATGATATATGCTTGCTGGGCAAATTTTACAGGAGATGCGCCTAGGGTTTTTCTGCTCCAAATAGCCCCTAGAGCAAGTGAAAATGCCCTCAAGTTGTGCATGCAGATCTGCCAAGTGTGAAATCCTAGGGCAACAAACTCAACCAAGCTACCCAGAGAGCTGCTTTAGACCTTCAGACCTGGATATGCAATGGATTGCCATCCTCAGTGATATGTCTGGGCTGCAATGGAGATGGAAGATAATCAATATCTGTTATGCATCTATACTTCCTAATCTGCTGTGCAAGAGAAGGATTTCCGTCCTACCTTGCTGGAATCCTGAGGGTTTCGTCTCAAAGACTCCTACGTGCTCAGAGGCATAAACAACAGATTTTCAAGCATAGGAAAATAAACGTGTTTCACTTATTAATAGGTGCCTAGCAAAGTCGGCCAGGTCGGCCCAGGAAACATAAAATTACTTTAAACTTGATAAGTCGGCTAAGGCCAACCCACCAACATTAGTTTTATTTATTTAATTAGTTGATTATAAATAAAGCAGATGCATATAGTGGGGTGTTAAAGAGCACCGCGTGGGCCTCAAGGCCCCATCCTAATTCTGGAACATTACAATGTTAGTTTTAGTTGTATTTATACATTCCAACAAGGTTGCCACATCATTAGGTCCAACAGGATTTCGTAAAGTAGCTTGGAGCATATTATGGTGTGGGTGAAAGTTGAATCAAGTCCCAAATGGATATCTTAGCAAGAGTAGCACAAAGTTGTTCAATAAGATTATATTCTTACCAACTTGTTGTGAAGTACAAGAGGGGAGGAGGAAAAGGTTGAGATGGGGGAAGAACATTTGAATTCTGCTTGTTGTTTCCTGTGTTATATGTGTGAGCGATTTCACGATAATTGGGTTGTTGAGCACCTTTTACCATAATCACTAGTTTGTTTTGAGTTTGCAGGACATCTTGATGAAAGTAGATGACAATCTTAGGCCTCTCACTACCCAAAACAGGGATGAAATTAACTTGATTGGGTTTGATTTGCAGAAAGGAGAGCATTAAGGATATTATCCTCTTTCTCCAAAGTATCTTCTTGAGTAGGACAAACTTTACAAGACAGACAAATATAACTCGTTAATGCTTCATCTCTAGAGGGAATGTCCTCGAAATGAAGAGAGGGTAAACTTTCAATAAGAGGAATGGCAACCATATCAATCTCATCTACCACAATATCATCCTCTTTCACGGAGGTACTCTCATGGGGGAGGTAGACATCAAGAGAATAATCAACACCATCTGCCAATGGTTCATCCCAAATAGGGAGATCATTGAGAGAAGTGTTATCTTCTTGCACCAATATGTCCTTATGGACAGGAGGGTCCATAGGAGAGGATAATGAAATTAATCTATAGAATGTATGCATTGTGAAACTAGTCTAATTTAAAACATAATAAAAATATGTTCTAAATGTATGAAATTATATGCAATTTTAATGTCTTTTTTACTAATGCAAGTGCATAAACAATGAAATGTAACAACACAAGAAATAATTGCTAATTAGGTGCATACAAATCAGATCTAAACATCCAAAGTAGAATTAAGATGTAAGGAGTTGGGTTCACCAAAATTTAATGAAGGAAATGGTGCTCACTAGCTTGAATGGGCAAACTAGGAACCTTGGGCCTATCTCCTCTTACATTGGAAGGAAGATGATTCACTAGGCTCAAGGAGGCTCAAGCACTAAATGGATGCAATGATCCTTTGCTGTCATGGAAGATGACTATGCAATTGAAATGAGAAAATGGAAAAAGGAAGTGGGAATGCAATCTCTAGGGCTAAGTAGAGAGAGAAAGGAGCATTTTGCATACAAAGATAGTTAACAGAGTGAGAACCCAATTTTGATGCTTGATCTAGGAATCCGAAACATGGACTGACTTGCAATCCAAATTTCAGCCCGGAATGGCAGGTATGGGGCGACCTGGAGCGTACGGGGTGATTGGACTTGCCTGAGACCCTTGGAGGTGTCTTAGACCCAGTAAATTTCAATTAAATTTCTACGACTTGTAACTCTGTTAGATCTTGTAGCTTTTTCTATGGCTGCACCACTTGTAACTCTGTCAGATCTGGTAGCTTTTTTTGTGGCTGCACCACTTGTCACGTACACAAGGAAGCAAATTCTAATGAAATTTCTTTTGGCACATGTAACTCTTTGTTAGATCTTCATGTAGCTTTTTCCGTGGCTACACCACCTGCCACCTGCACATAGATAAGATAAGATAAGATAAATTTATTAATGTCCAACAAAAGACCACAGAGGGTCATTGGGATTGCCAAGTACATCAAAAAGCGCAGCCAACCCGCAGCAGGGACACCAAACGGTGCCCTAAGAAGTAAGAAACAACTGAAATAAAAACAGAGAGAAGGGTCTAAAGGAAAAGAAGAGAAATCCTCCCGAACCCAACTAAGGGTTGCGAACAACCGTGAAGAACTTCCAAACTGAAGGATAAGCAATAGGACTAGTCATAACCCTAGGCCGCCTGAGGGTCATCCTAGAAGAGGAAGGATGCTATTGAAAGGAGCTCGTCATGGGCCTCACAGATCTGGAATAAGGTTCGGGCCCAATCCGACGCTTGGTACCCTGTACTGAATGAAGCCCTGTGAAGTAGGAAGTAACTAGCTAACAGGGTGGGGGGGTCACAGGATGCCAGTGCTGGAGTGTGTGGTCCCGAAGCCTAAGGGCTTCCTGAAAGTAAAGGGCAAGGCACCTCTATTCCATATATCCGAAGGTGGAAAGCGATCATGCCTCCCTATAGAGGCAATAGAATCTCCCTTTGATCTCGTAGTATAGAGGATAGCGAAAGATGAAGTGCTTCTCAGACTTGACCTCCCAATGCTGCAAAGCTGACAATTCCTGTGCACTCTGTCAATATGATGTCTGGTCTTGCAACAGAGCCGATGCAAACCCGCTCTGAAGGAGCCAAGGGGGATCCTCAGGTAATGAGGCCAGTGGTGGGATAAGTAGGAAGGGCAGTCAATGAGTCCATCCTTCAGATCCAGAAAGTTCTATGCATAAAAAGCAATCTTAGGGCAAAGGCCCCCGTAGGGGTTAACCCAAATAGTGTGAATGAACTACCTGTAAATGTCATAGCTGATGTACCTATTCAGCTCCTGGCTAGGGGGAAGAAGATGGGGGGGGGGGGGGGGANGGGGGGGGTAATCGAGCGAGTACCGGAAGGGAGGAAGGTGATCCATAACAATCCCAATAGACCAAGAAGGGTCGAAGTCTCAGCAAACCATCCATGAGCCCGACTAGAGGTGACAACAAAAGCAATGATAGACTCTAAAGAACAATAGGTAAGGTAGGGGTATTTGTGAGGCCCCTCACCCAAATCAGCAAAGCCCCGAAGGTGGTGAAGGTACCAAACCAGATCAAAGATGGCCTCAAGCCTGAATGGACGTGCCCCAAACTCTACAAGAATAATGTTGTGCGGGATGGATTGCTTGCACCAGATGATGTGCCAAAGGAGAAGAATCTGAACCCGCTTAGCAGAGGCCCAATCCGAATCCAGCAAAGAAGAACCCCACATCATCGAACTGTAGAGAATAGTAGGTCTGATGAGTGTATCCATAAGTGTCATCTTGGACAAAGTGTCCTGGAAACACTGTCGCTCGAGGAGGGCCAATTAACCATACCCCTTATTTATCCATGGTTGAAGGGCGGGTCTCATGGTAGAATGGGGCCTAGAGAACTTGACCCCCAGATGTGTATGAGGACGAGATCTCCACCTCCAAACCCCTGAAGAAGAAATGGAGGTGAGAGGTCTTAAGAGCATTGAAGATCATCCATCACCTTGGTATTCCCCAAATTAATTATCAAATGCCGCAAGACCGTTTAGCTGTCGCTACAAACCCTCCGGAGAGGAGGCTAAAAGAATGATATCGTCTGCAAAGAGCAGAATAGAGATCAAAACCTGGCGAAGAAGGCAACCGTCCCTAGGAAGAATGTGGTCCTGAAGATACCTCTCCAGCTCGTCAATGTAGTACTAAAGAGAGTAGGCGACAAGGGGCAACCGTCCTTAACACTAATAGTGCTCTTGATGAAGTCCGAAAACCCAGAAGGGGTCTTGAGATGACCCAAAACCATCTCGTAGAGTCTCATGATAGCTGCCAAAAGAGTCTGAAATACCGATATCCTAAAGCCTTTGAAAAAGGGTCATCCTAGGGATAGAGTCAAAGGCTTTGCAGAAGTCCGCAAAGCAATAGTACACCTTCGAGGAGTGATGGTGCGCCTCAATAATGCCTTGAAGAGTCAAGATCTGATCCATAGTTTGATAATTTGGTCTGAAAACTGTTTGCCCCTTGGCACGAATGTGACGGTGATCCAACTCTCTTGATAGAATAATATGAAGAGTCATGGTGTACAACTTGGAGAAGGTGTGTCCAACTATGATGATCCTGTAATTATTTGGGTTCGAGGAAGGACCTGCCTTGTGGATTTGATGGATGATGTTGTGCGCTCAAGAAGGGGGAAACTTGTGCAAACAACATGGTTGAAGAGATTGGCTAAATAGGACCCCAAAACTGTGAGGCCATGTTTAAAGAACTCGGCCTGAAAGCCCTCCTCGTCAGCCACCCTGCTAGAGTTCATAGCTCTGACCGCCTCCCTGATAGTGGTTAGGAGAAAAGATAACAGTGAGGGGGGGTGTGACTTGGAAAGGGTGTTGGCCGAGGACGTCATAGAGCATAGAGGTATGGGAAACCAGTAAACTGTGATCAAGCTCGGGGGGAGGGGGGTATGGTAGGGAAAGAGGGTACACTAGAAAAATTTGGAATGTTTTTCCTCAGAATTTTAACAATTTTGAATGCTTTTCCTCGTTTTCAAATTCATAACTTCTCACCACTTTAATGCATTTTTATGAAATAGAAATTTCAAAAAAAGAAAAAAGTAACTTTCTAAAAAGTCAAATTTTGAAAAAAGAAAAAAGTAACTTTCTAAATTTAGAAAAAGGTAGGCTCTCGGGTTGGCCCCAAAATGCCAAAAATGAAACTTTCGAAAAAGGAAAAAAGAAGTCCCTTGGCCCTTTTGAACACCTCTGTGGATTAGAATACTCATTTGGTCATGCTTTCTCTTTTACTTTTCAATGACACTCCTAAACTTGGCAAAACTCTAGACTTTAATTGAACTCCTAAACTTTGTACTGGCAAGAGATCGAAGACAAAAATTGAAATACTTATACAAAACCCTACAAAGTGAAAAATTGGGGGTCCCCATTTACAATGGGGCGATGTGTGATTACGTCACAACACTACCTTGCCACAAATACTAAATGCAAGATGCAAAATATTAAATGACACTTAATATGATCCTAAGAACTTTTATTAAATGATAAGTTACAAAAAGCAACTTTATGACAACTAACTTATGCCTACTAAGCCTAAGTAAGTTTCACATCTAAATGATTTATTTTATTATATATTTTTAATTATTATTTGCTCTCTCTCCCCCTTTTTTCCTTTTTCTCTTTCTCTTTTTTTTGGGGGGATGATGCAATTTTGCTCTAACATCCTAGATGCTCTTGCATGAGACACTGGGGTAGGGAATTTTTTGTGAATATGGATTCACAAAATGGAGTTGAGTGGTAGTACTACCCTTTTAGATTGTAAACAATCCTCAACAAACTCCATTGAAATTGGTACCTCTAATTTGTTTTTTTTCTCCTCTTACAACACCTAGCTGGAACAATTATCTTCCCTGGCAAGGCTTCTCTGCACTCAACCTGCTAAATGTAGAATCAATTTTACCATAAACTGGCCACCTCTTCCAAGTGTAACTCTCATTCTCCTCAAATCTTGTGGGATTCAACCCATTGTAATCCGACCATGTTCACCTAAATGTGCCTACATTAAACTCTACAACACCATAAAAACCTTTCTCTGCATACCACATATCACTAGCAAAATCCTCTTGAACTAACTCACCCATAACATGCAAATCATCATCATTCTCTTTCACTTCAATATACAAATTGGTGCAGGAGCACCTAGGCTAAATCCTATCCCTATGTTTTGTTGTGGCTTGTTCTGACCCTAGCCAAGTCAGTTGTTTTCTTTTTGACCTTAGAAGGTCTTGCATGTTTGTACCTAGTTGGATTAGACTAGGATCAATTCAACTAGATGTTTAAGGTTTTGAGTGTGTTCAGTGTAATTTAGCCTAAAATGGGAATTTGGGGTCAAGAAGCCTAGAAGGCTTAACATGGCTTAGATTTGTGCCTAAGAAGGCCTTTATGATGTTTTTACATCATGTCCTAATGATTGGAGGTAATTAAACTAAGTTTTTGGCAAAGATGTAAAAGTTGCTAAAATGTTGCTTGACAACATTTTGCAACTTTGCAATGTTGCTCAACAACATTGTCAAGTTTGATTCCATTCGATGAGTGGACAAGTTAGTTAGTGTAACTGGCCTAAAAACATGGAAAAGACATATTAAACCACGAGGAGGCCCATTTCCCGAGGCTAGGTGGCATGAAGAAGAATTGAAGTTGTCTGATTTTGCTCTGTAACTCTGTGTTCAGTATACAATGAATGTTTTTGCTTTCATGTACTAGTTAATGGATTGAATCATCAAGTTTTGTGTTGGATTATTGTAGTTAGGATAGTTTCAGTACGTTTTGCTTTGGTAAGAAGTTTCTAGGTGTTTATTTACATAGGAAAATATTTTGTTAGTGCGCAGTCTTCTGGTGTTGTCCAGGCAGTTCTGAGGAAAATGGCTCCCCCATAAATCTCCACCGTGCATTTCATCATGGAATGGAGGAATATGGAAGGGGAGCCTCTGTATAGTGTATATATAGTAGGAGAGGTTTAGGAAAGTTGTTTAGCTAATTTTCATGGCAAGCCCTAGGCGAGATTGGAGTGCCTGGCTAGGAGATTGCTATTGATTTATGGTGTTTGATTGCAGGGATACCATAGGGAGAAAGAAACCAAGCAAGGTTTTGTAAACCTAGAGGTCATATAGGCCCCTCCTAGGAAGGAGAAGGCTCTACCAATCCCTCTTGATACATTTCCAAGCATAAATCATCTGACTGCACTTATTTAGCCCAATTAGCCCTAGTTATCCTTAATTCTAGGAATCTATTGTACAGACACCCTAGGACCCTAAGACCTACAAAATCCTTTGAGTCTTGGAAAAGGGTATCCGAATCCCCACTTTGTTTTTGGGGTTATTTTGCAAGAATTGGGAAAAACCTGTCAAATAGGGCTAGTAGAGGCGTTAGGCCTAAAAGCCAAGATTGAAGGTAAATTGGGAGATCGTTTCGAAAAGTTATGTTACCCAGTCACCAATTGGATAATATGGAGCCTAGGAAGATGTTGAACATGAGAAGTATCCTTACAAACACTTGTGGAGTTGAGAAGTTGAAAATGTACTTGGAACCATCCAAGGAGTGAAAGAGTATAGTGTAATTTGGTGATAGTTGTCTCCTTGTGAAGCACAATAGTTACCTACTCTCAGTGGTATTGGATTAGTCCAAGACTAGTGTAGTAAGGACTAAGGAGATGCTAAGAGGAAGCATAGGGTCTTGAGAAGGCTAGGAATAGTGGAGGTCCTAGGAAGCTTGTGCAAGCACACTTGGTCACATCTATCACAAATCCATCCTAAATTCGACATCACATGATTCATAAAAAATTACCTTTTATGCTACAACGTCTTCTTCACCACCTCTCACGACGACTATAACTTCCTTGGGCAAGTCATCTTCTTTCTTTTTCGCTTCACTTAAAGTGATTTCTTCTCCAAACACGGGGTCGTCTTCACTAGGTCCTCTATCAACCTCTACTACACCTCCAACTTCATTTGCTTCCTTCATGCCTTCAACAAGACATGTAACTGCTCCACTTCTTTGATCTCCAACCAAGGCATTCCACTCTACTTCCACTGATGCAATCTTCATTAACAGATCATCTTCTTAACTTTGTTTTATGTGCTCCAAAGGAATCTCCTTTATTGCAATCTCATTCTGCTCATATCCATCTTCATATCAATGTTTAGTAAAATCAAAATTTACCTTAGTTGTGCGACTTTTTCTTCACCTTCCTCTTTTTCTATCAAGTTTTTTAAGCCTTCGCAAAGACTTGCCTCTGCTGCAATCACTTTGATCTCATTCTTTATGCTTTCAAAAGCATTCCTCAACTTCAGGTTCATCAATATCTTTGTATTCATCCTCTTCCTCTTAATTTGTGCCACATACTTGACAGTCCATTGCACCTTCTTTATTTCCTGTATTCAAAATATCATTAGAAAGATAAAAAGAATTACGATCTGTTGATAATTATAGCGTCGATTAGATAAAATATCGACCACACTATAATAGACAAATATATATATGAATAGATATTAATATTTATTATTGATATCTATTATATCCATATTTTTAATATAGTAATTATTATTATAATATAATAAATGATAATAATAATTATCATTATTATAATATAGCAATAATATTACTAAGTTGATTTTATAATATCTATTATATTAATACTGATTATACCAAATCATCTTCCTATTGGTATGTTATTATCATCAAGTATGATGGTCGATGTATTATTGTCATCGACTTACAAATGTCGATTGAGATATAAACTAATATACTAAATCGTGGGTTATTATAATTTCCGATGTTTATATTGTGGTCGGCATATTAATAATTGACGACGATCATGACTATTATTAATACCGATCACGTTAAGTATATTGTGGTCGGCATATTAATAGTTGTTGACGGTATATTATAAACCGTGAATGTCATCGGGTTATATATTATACATTACGGGTCGTGTGTTATAGGTTGTAATTACATGCGCAGTTAAGAACAGTCACACCTATGATAGGCGTGACTCCTTGGGGAGTCACGTCTATCATAGATGTGACCTCTTTATTTTATTACAACTAATATATATACGGTGAACAATCTGTTTTCATATGATCACCGAAATCAATAAGTGTTGAGTACAGACTGCAGCAAGTTTACTGCTATATATTTCCTCATCAAGCAATTTCGAAATACAAAGTTATGATATCTGCATACACTCTGAATTCTTCTTGTGAAAATTAACATTGATATTGACAGAATTGACATTTATGTATATATTCAGCACTGCATACATAAACAGTTTAAATGGAAATTAGAATAATAAGCTTGAGATGATTTAACACGATCATCTCTTTTCTGATGAAGGACTCTTCTCCTTTACATCTTTGCTTCTATTTCTCTCACTTGTTTCTTCAACTCTATCATTCCAACTCTTATTTCTTCTTGCTCTCGTTCTAATTTTGTCAAGTCTAGGAATCGTATGAATCCATCCAATGATAAATGTCATTTTCTTCTTCCTTTTTTCCATATTCAACTTCTAAAATCTTCAACACATTAGGTCCTAGTGCAAACTACCTCAATTTGGTGCTCTGCCCGCACATGCAGGAACACTAGCTCTGCAACTTTTCTACGTTGCTCTTCTTGCAACTTGCCCATACATCTACAATGAACTCACGTTTATCTATCCTCTACCCAACAAAGATTTCTTGAAGACACACCTCTCACTTCGTCTACCCACTCTCTCTTAGTGGAGGAACTATGTGCACCTTCTACCCAACTTCAATCTCTATTGGAGGACAACCAACATGCTTTCATAAAACTTTCATCCAACCCAAGGTCTTGGTGTAGATTGCCTCACATTCCGCGATCTATCTACACACTAAAGATCTCTAGCTCTGATACCACTTGATTAAGGGTATTCCCCTTACAAATTTAACACAGGCTTTGATACTTCTTGATGAAGGGCCACACCACCCTTACATACTCATACACAAACACATAACAATAGAGACAATGAGAGAATAAAAATGCTTCATAAAGTATAAATGGAAAATACTTGACGATGCTTGCAATGCTCCCAAATGCTTGAGGATGAGATCCTTACAACTTCTTGAGAAAGAGATCATTACAACCTCTTTACAAGATGAAAACATTACAACTTCTTGAAGATGAGATCATTGCAACTTTTTGAAGAAGAGAGAGCTCCTTATAAATGCTCATATGCCTTGCTTATATAGGCAGTTACTACCCAAGAGATTACAATCACAACCAATGTGGGATAAAGTTTGGAAAGAGTAGGTATAACTACCTTACTACAAATATAAAATGCAAGATGCAAAATAGTAAATGCCACCTAATATGATCCTATGAATTTTTATTAAACGATAAGTTACAAAATTAACTTTATGACAACTAACTTATGTCAACTAAGCCTAAGTAAGCTTCACTTCTAAATGATTTTAGTTTTATTTTATTTATTTATATTGTTATTTATTCTCTCCCTTTTTTATCTATTCTTTTTTTTCTCTCTGATATTTTTTTTTTGGATGATGCAAGATTGCTCTTACACCCTAGATGCTCCTACATCAATTCTCGCCACACTTGAATGACAATGCATACGAAATTTCATAAACACAGGTTGATGGGGGTTAGTTATGCATTAGATGTCACATTTTGGATGGTAGATTATATGTAAGGTCAGAGCGTTGGCATAGTATACAATTGGGCATGAGAATTATCTGAGCAGATACATGAATTTATGTGTCTTCCACACAAAGCCTTCTACATGACCCAATATGTCATTTGGTTACTACTCAACGCCATCCACACAGGTAACTCCCTATGCATGGGGAAGATTCCAACCAGTTGGACAACTAGACCCCACATGGGTGACAATATTTTGCTTGGCAAACTTGGGAGTCCAAATGGGTGGTGAGGAGATGGATCCCCTAGGAGCACAACTGTCAAAGAAAAGGAACTAACAGGAACAAGAACAATTGATGGGGAGTGGTGAATTCAAGGCGATTGAGCTGTCATCATCAAGTACAAAGACAACCATCCCTAACATGGCTACTCCTAAGGAGGTTTCGGTGATAGCAGACCTATCATCACGTGTTGTTGTAGATGGATCCTTTCCAGTAGTCGAGACTATGTTCTTCCTCATTTCCTTTCCGCTGACCACATTTTCAGCAGTGGCATTCCTAGCAGGCATACTAGCACCAGTGACTGTTTCATCTTCACTAGAGGTGATTTCGCTAGCCACACTTTTGCCAGGGGCTAACATACCACTAGTGGCCATTCCAGTGAGACATGCAACAACAATAGACACTCAAGGGAGAGTGGAGGCCACAAGGATTGAGGGTTGGTTGGGCTTACTCGGGGTGTTAGTTGATGCTCCACCACAAGTGTCTCCAGGTCTCTTGGACATACCAGATGTGCAACTAGGGGAAGGAGGAATAGTTCAGCGAGGGGAAGGAGTAGAGTGGGCAACATAGGTTGTGCTCACATAGATAGAAGGGCCATTGCTAGATGTGCCAAGGTGAGATCCCACAACAGAGATGGTGTTCGCCCAACCAAAAGGGCCATTGTGAGATGCACTAGTCTCAGAGAGGTAGCAACAAGAGGTTTCAAGAAACACTCTGGGAGGAGGAGAACAACCTCTTGAGGCTAACATCCGGGAGGAGTCAGAGGGATCATCTAGTGGGGGTGAGACGACCGGGATCCACATCAAGATTAGTCGACCCGACCCACAGGATATACATGGCATGTTATACCAATAGCTAGGCGGGTTGGAGGATATGGCACTAGTGATGCACAAGGTTGCCTAGCTATCTCGTTAGATGGATGTGGGTCATTTCCCCTTGGTGGCGATAGAGGCCGAAATCTTGGCATTTGTGTAGGGAGAATGAAGGGGAGCTTTATTGGTGTTTTGCAACAGAGGGATGGTTGAGTAGGGAGATGTGAACCATGTTGGCAACATGGCACCCACTGCCACCTGTCACAGGTGGACAACATGGCAGAGTGCTAATTGGACTCCCTCACATGGAGGGCTGTTATAAGGAGATATTTTATAGACTACAACGAGTGACAGACTCTCTCGAGGAGGCGAAGGAGGCTAGTGACATGGCACTTCGACAGGCAGAAAGTGTCCATACATAGTTGACAGGTCATATGTGACACTTTCAATAGCAACTCACCCAACAGACTCAACTCACCACTTCCAAACATTAGTGTTTAATAGCGAAGGACTATTGTGGAGGGGCAGCAAAAGTAGTTAGTTGAGCATGATGCACAACTGGTTGAGATGAGTAGACAAGTGGCATAGGAGACTTAGTACCAGGCTAAGGTAGCCAAATTGGGGTAGAAAAAGGCACATGTCATGAATGGGACCATCATGGTGAAGGGGTCTGTAATGTCCTCTCTTTGCACTTGATTAGATGGTTAATCCATTAGCCTATTTTCGAGTCTCGGTAGGCTAAGTGGTTTGGGTTAAGGGACTCTGTGTCTTGGTTGAGTTTGTGCAAGAGTTTCCAAAGCTTTCCGGCAGGGTTTCTATTTTTAACAAAGAGCTATTTTGAGTACTTACTATTTATAGTAAGTCAGTGGGCTACCAATTCTTTAGTTGTGCAGAGCTCTTATCCATACCTTTGGTGAGTTAAAATGTCTCGAAGAATCATTTGATTAATTGGCCTTATTAATCTTTTAAATGTCTTTTTAAATCTCTTGGAAAAAGACCCCATGTCCTAGTGAGACAACGTTGTTTTGAAAAAGGGGCCAATGCATTATTGACATGAGGTTAATATTATGCCTTTCGAAGTGGATGCCTAATGTTAAAGGCGAAAATGTTTTAATAATGCAATTTAAAATGCAAGAGGGTGGTTGCTTAGGAAAAGGAGATGTAAGGAGATAAAAATAAATTAAAAGAGACCAAAAAGGGGACGTGGAGTTTTGGAGGGAAAATGACTTTTAAACTTGGGTTGCCCTAATCCTCTCTTTTCTTCTTTAAAAATAACATTTTGGCTCTCATTGCATCATCTTGTTTTTGGCTACATAACGAAGTGCTGCTGGAGCATTTACAGGAAGGACAATCTGTTGGTTTGAGTACGAATGCCCTTATCTGGGACACCGGTTTTGGTGTTGTAAGACCCACTCAAGTTGGTTATTGTTAGAAGATCAGAACTTCAAAGTTTTTGTTGTGTGTTTGGGTGCGAAGATGAAGATTTTCAGCGTGTTTTGATATGGGTTTTCAGTCTGCAATTTGGTGTATGTGGTTTTCAGTGTGTTGGTAATTGTTTTTAATTTTCGAGTGGGTTAGGGTGTGTTTGGTATCATTTTCAGTTTGCTGAAGCTTATTTACAAATTTCTGGAAGTGATTATTTGAGGTGGCTGAAGCACCCTTTTGATCATAACTCTTGGAGAGATTTCGATCTGCTTCTGGGTTTTCTGCCATTGTGTTTCTCTTGGCTGGGCGTTAAATTCTGAGCTATTGTTTGTGAGATTTGAATAACTGAATTTTATAAGGCCAATCGACCCTAGATAGGCACCGTTCTTCCTTACTAGCACGTGGACATTCAAGGGGTTGCAAATTCTGTTTTTTGAGTTTTTGGAAAGGGTTGGCATCAGAATTGATGGTCGCTGATTGCAAACAGAGATTGCTGGAGTAGTTTGGAGCTGTTGGCGACATTGAAATCATTTCCAAAATTTTCCCTTTACATATGAGAACACCCAATTAGTGCTGGCCGAATTCCTGTATGTTACTTTCATTGTTGGAAGCCATAACAGGTCTTCAATATGATCTAAATCTGGTTGTAATATCTGGACGGAGTTTATTGTTGTTTGATCTACTTATTGCTTATATGTTGTGTTGCAAATATATCATGCTTGTCTATGTTTTCTATTATAAATGAAATCTGATTATATCAAGCGGCAAACACTTTTAATTTGTTCCATAAACTTGCAAACATATTTCAAAAAAAATCAGGGGTGCCATTACAGGGTCAAAGGAACGAGAGTGACGCAGTCAAGGATGGAGGATCCAGGAATGGACAGTCCAAACCTTGCAGCATTCAACAAACAACACAATGGAAACCATAAGAACACAAGATATATCAACATATCAACTCACATTATAATCAATAGCATGAAATTACATGCAACATGCCGGACTGTAAGGCCTTCCCGATTATGGCCAAATACAAAACAACAACAAATAACACCAAGATCTATTACAGAGATCTTCTGCAAGCTTCATGTCTACCTTCTAAACTAGCTTAGATCTGTGACACAGCAATCCGGTAGGAACACCAAGACAGATCTAAACTTGAGCTCGCAAGCCACCAAACAATCTTCCTGTTTCCTAAGCCAACACTAGCTACCAGCTTCTTCAAGCTTTCTTTCACTTATCTCAGATCCATAGATCTTCCCCTTTTGCCCCCTATCACTCTACCCATACCCTTCTTTTATACAACACAACCACAAGTTGGCATTACAAAATAAATGAATAAAACGACAATCGGCTTCAAGAACACAACACCCAACGTGTTATCCATTAATCGACATCCAATGGTCATTAAATTTGCATAGGAGAGTGAACCAAATCAGATTTAGGTCCACACACCTCCAACGGTCTATCCAAAACTCCAAGAACGCAACCCCAAATTAAATGCACCAGCCGGCCAGCCCAAGCAATTTGAATAACCCCATCGGTGATCAAGAACCCCGAATGCCAAACCACTTGGTGAGAGGCACAACTGAGCCAAACTCCATCGAACAGACACCACTGAGCAGTGTGCCACCGAGCAGAACACCACCGAGCACAAAACACCATAGAGCAAAGCATCACCGAGCACCATCGAGTCCAGTCACCGAGTCCGTCGGTGAAGCAACACATCTTCCAACCGAGAACTATCGCCAAAGTGACCGAGAAACTCAGGTCTCCAATCGAGCTTGCTACCCAAAACCAAAACCGAACCAAAACATATTTTTGGTGATACAGGATTGTCGAGAACCCAAGATGCTCCTGCATCAGACACCCGGGGTAACAAAAAAAGTGTGCCTCACACTTAGACTCCACAAGAAAATCAGAAATCAACCATCGGTCTCCACATCCTCAAGGTCAAGAACAATAACCTCCACACAAGAACATCCTGCCTTCTCTGATCTGATCCTCACAACCTCTGCTCAGAAACAAACCAGCTACCAGATCCACCAACAGATCCAAGCACAAGATCTGTAAACCCTTCCATCAGCTTATACCACTCATCCTCACTCAAACCATACACCTGATCATCGACAACAAAGATGTCATGAACTTCATTCATCCCATCTCTGTCCTTCAACCAGTCATCCTTCTTCCACACAAACCTCTGAATCTTTTGCACTGCAACCAACCAGCCAACACACCTTCCAACAGGATCATACTGATCATCATCCTCAGCATAATGCATTAGATTTGCACTCTTCTTCACAAATAAATTATGCAACTCATCACATAACTTATCTTCATCAGCAACAAGGAAATCAAGATGCTCAATCTCACCATCCACCATCTCTATATCCCTCTACAACTCCTCATGCAAAACAACAGGTTCAACACCACTAATGCATCAACAAGGTCATCAACACCGACATCCTCAACAATACCCTTAGACAAAGGTACTTCTTCCACCTCATCAACAATCTCATCATCAACAACAAGATGCTCTGCAATTTCCATATCAGATCCATCCATCCTATCATGAAAACCATTTACCTCTTCGACAACAATAGATCTAGGGTTCTGTTGGATTGAAGTAATCCAACAAAAGCAGCCCTAATCTCTTTAGCAGCTTCCTCATAACCATCATCTGTTTTAGGACCTCTCTGCAATCCAGTAACAACTCTCAAAATTTCGGTGACCAACTCATTCTTCATCGTTGCCATCTTTAATATGATCTCCGATCTAACTTTTTCATTTATCCTCGCCTCCATCGCATCAACAAGATCTTCATCCGCCCTAGGGCCCAATCTCCTTGGAGGCATCTTCCAAGAAACGCACCCTTCACTTGGACCACCTAGATCAACTTCGCTCTGATACCACCTGACAGAGTCAAGGATGGAGGATCCAAGAATGGACAGTCCAAACCTTGCAGCATTTAACAAACAACACAACGGAAACCATAACAACACAAGATATATCAACATATCAACTCACATCATAATTAATAACATGAAATTACATGCAACATGTCGGGTTGTAAGGCCTTCCCGGTTACGAGACCGGATACAAAACGACAACAAATGACACCAAGATCTATTACAAAGATCTTCTCCAAGCTTCAGGTCTACCTTCTAAACTAGCCCAGATCTGTGAAACACAACGATCCAGCAGGAACACCAAGACAAATCAAAATTTGAGCTCGCAAGCCACCAAGCAATCTTCCTGTTTCCTAAGCCAACACTAGCTACCAGCTTCTTCAAGCTTTCTTTCACTTATCTCAAATTCACAGATCTTCCCCTTTTGTCCCCTATCATTCTTCCCATACCCTTCTTTTATACAACACAACCACAAGTTGACATTACAAAATAAATGAATAAAACAATAGTTGGCTTCAAGAACACAACACCCAACCTATTATCCATCAGTCGGCATCCAACGGTCATTAAATTTGCATAGGAGAGTGAACCAAATTAGATTTAGGTTTCCACACCTCCAATGGTCAATCCAAAACTCCAGGAACACAACCCCAAATTAAATGCACTAGAATGCCAGCCCAAACAATTTGAATAACCCCGTCGGTGATCAAGAACACCAAATGCCAAACCGCTCGGTGAGAGGCACATCCGAGCCGAACTCCACCGAACAGACACCACCAAGCAGTGTGTTACCGAGTGGAACACCACCGAGCAGAACACCACTGAGTACAGAACACCACCGAGCAAAGCATCACCAAGCACCACCGAGTCCAGTCACTGAGTCCGTTGGTGAAGCAACACATCTTCCAACCAAGAACTATCACCAAAGTGACCGAGAAACTCAGGTCTCCAACTGAGCTTGCTACCCAAAACCAAAACCAAACCAAAACATATTTATGGTGATACAAGATTGCCAAGAACCCAAGATGCTCCTGCATCAGAGAGTTGGTGGTTGAGTGAGATTTGGAGATCCGCACAGAGGATGTGCAACGCCTTTGCTAACGGCTCTCTGCCACCGCCATCTCCACACCAACATCAACCGCTTTTCTAGGGACTTCTCGTACCCTCCGTAGTAGTCTTTTTGTAGCCATCCCTAGTTTTGTTTGGTCATGTGGAAGATGATTACTTTTTTGAATGGTTGATGTAATTAGTCGAAGGTGTCGAACTTGTTAATAAATAAATATTAGTTAGCTGTTGGTAGAAAATGTGCTAAAAGTCAATCGGCTAGTTGGTAAGTAAACTATGTTTGTAATTGTGTCACTAGTCCCCGACGAGTGGTTTGGTAGTTGACAATTTGTTATGGTCGATAATCTTAACTGCTATATATGTGCTCATTTTGTATTTCTTGGGGATTCTCTGTAATTTGTCATGTACACATTGCATGTCAATTAGGTGGAATAAATTCTCTATCTTTTTGGAAATTGTATTTGTACTTGATGTTCTATGTTCTGTGTAAGTTATATTTTCATTTACTTTGTAGGTTAATTAACATAACCATACCCAAGTAAACATATGCCATCACTCTTTGATAGTGTTTCACAAGGGATTTGTGGCTAGTGTTTCCAACATCTTGAAAATGGGTTGATGCCTCAAAAAGTTTTCTACTCTCCTTGAAGTCATAAAATTAGGGGTGATTAACAGCAATGTCTTCACCACACAAGGATGTTTCCCTATTTTCTTGAGGATGGGACCCACAAATCCCTCAACCCATCACACAACTATTGGGTTTTCCTTCTTGTTCCAACTAAAAAAGGTAAAACCTTTTTGCAGTCTTTTTATTGTACAAGCATGTCACCCAACCATTTTTTCTACCTAAAGTGCATTAATTTAAAGCAGTTTCTCCAAAATAGTCAATTTAAGGAATTTAATGTATGACCAACAAAATTGTGACCAAAGTCAAATGCGTGAAAGAAGAAAGAAAATGATAACATCATTGATTATCTTCCTTTAGTCACAATCTAATGATTATAATTTCTTATATGTAGTGATTAACATAGTTCAAAAATTTGGACTCAGCGAAACTTGGCAGACCCATATTGGACTTGGATTTAGTGACTCGGCAAAATTTCTTTACATTGAAATACACAAATTTTTTAATATCTTTAAAAACATTCATAAAATTGAATTTACATAAGTCATATGTAGTTTCTCCTTCATTTATAGAAAAAAAAAGTTCAAATGCACTCTATAGTCGTAAAAAAATGTCGTCCCTGTTATAATTAATTGTAATTTTGGAGTCTCATTAACCTGTTCTGGTTATTTGTGGATATTTACATTCGTTCTTTCTTTCTTTATCAGTTCCCATCACCATGCCCTCAAATCTTGGTTAACATTGCTTGTAAAACATGGTTTGGAAAACACTTATTAGTATTTACCAGGTTATGTGGCTTATCATCAATACTCACGAAGTTTTCCTTATACTTTCAAGAGATAGTTTCATCTTGCTAGATTATTGGTCATAATTTTTCCATCTTATTATATGAAAGCTTATGTTCCTAGTGCTCTTAAATGATATGGTTACTTTTTACTTTGTAGCTGGTATCCAAGATATTTATGACATAATTATACTTGCTTGGATAATTTGCATTTCAGGCACTCCAGAAGGCAGTTAAAAGGAAAGCACTAGCTCAGTATTTGGTGCAGCGGGCAGGCTTGCTATTATGGCTTTCCTCTGCTGTCTTAAACTGTGACAAGTCAAAATTAGGCAGATCTGATATATGCTTTGTGTCTATAGCATTGGAGGTGATCAAACCATCTTGGCAGTCATCCTTATCAGTTCATACTTAAGTTGAATTCTGTTTTTGTATTGCTTGCAAGTGATTTGAATTCTCAATTTTCAGCTGCTAAGGCGCTGGTCTTTGTTTGGATCACAAGAATAAAGTTGCAAAAGATAATACATTTTTCTAATCTCTTTTATTGCACATTTTTCAATTGTTACCTTTTTGAGTTTCTTGAGTCTTTCCCTTCCCTCTGCCACACATTCGCTCCTCATGCTTCCTCCCTGCCAGGTATAGTCACTTAATAAATGTATTTACAAATGTCAAAAATAAGATTGCTCCAGACCAACAGCAATTGAACCCAATGTATTAGAGGAGGGACATTTTAGCTTCTTCATTGAGTTGTATTCTCTTGTTAGTCAAGACATAACTGACCTCCCACAATGATGGAGGGTAGAAAGCTGCCTCCTCTCTTTTCTGACAGAAGAGGGGACGAAGCACCTGAAACTGTGCCTCCCCTGCCTTCCTGCCTGTTCTATCCCTCCTCCCCTGCTTCCCCCGCTCGCTGTGCCCTTCATTGAAGTACAGAGGCTGAACCATCTTCACTTGTTTAAGGTTTTACTTGCATTTATTTGAAGATAATATGGCTTGTCTAGATACTCTGAGTCACTATTGAGAATCTTACTCATGCTGATATTTTATGGCACCTCACTTGTGTCTTTTATATTTTAATAGCTGCTGATGGTTTCTAATATACTGATAAAACTTTTTGTCCTAACAGATGATTGTTGATTTGCTTTCATGGAGAAGTATATGTCAACAGTTGCTTACAAATGGTTTTGAGCAACTGTCTCAAACTGCCGCTTGCTTGCATCACTTGCTTGTATATAATTCAAGCTCGTTGGGATGCCAAGATACTTTCGTTAAATCTGTTCTTCATATTCTGGCATCTACAATCAGTTTGTCTCAGCAGCGGAAACTCTATCAAACACATTTTTGTTTGTCTTTTGAAGGATTATTTCAGGTTATACAGTTAATTGAAATTAGAGATCCTGACATGATCTCCAGGGATATCATTCAACTGGGATTGAAAATCATTCTCACTAGCTTTCCACCAGCAGTCAATACGATCAAGGTCTGCCTGACTCTGACTTTTAGTTGATGTTTATTGTGGAAGTTGCTAAATGCATCCGTCTAGATTTTTGTTAACCTATGCCTTTAGTTGAATTTTCAACTTAATTAAATACTTGATATTGAGCTTGCAAACTCATGAAAATGTAACCTTTGATGTTTTGAAAGTATTGGTATTCTGTATTACTATTTATATTAGTGACTGGAATCAAATATCTTGATCAGGACCAGGGTATAAGGATGGTTACTGGTTTGTTCATGCATTAAAACTTTGTGCTGCATTTGTATGAAATGACTTTTTACAAATTCACTTTAGAGCATTATTTTAAGTAGAATCAATACCTACAGTTTGTGTATTCATATCATTCCAACTCTGATATGATAATATCAAAAGGAGTCCATGTTATCTCAGAAATATCGCCGATAAGACAACTTATCCCGATAAGTTACTACTGGAGTGATTAAAAACTACTCGGGGTGAATCCCGTTCCTTCTCTTGAGAGTCCTAATGTGTTTGCCACTTTGACAGCTGAGATACAGCAGTTAGTCCACCAGGAACATAATGAAGGTAATGGCAATCATCACCATATGGGCATCTAGATGTACTGCATTAGAACAGTCATACATTCAAAATGTGAGACATCAGTAATTGCATATAAAGTTTCCCCCTCGTTCACAAAGGCAGTCACAAAATGAGTTGGCAGTCTTGCATAGTTAACCAAAAACAGGTATTATGATTAGATATTGCTCTACAACCAATGATGGATCCAAGCCCTCGAAAATTCAAAACATGGAATGAACTCTTCTACCAATTAGAGGAGGGTATCTTGCATGTTAATCTTGCATCATTGTAACTAGTATGGCCAAAAATTTACCTCTTAAAAACATCCTCAAAGATGGTTGTTTTTTAAGGCAGTCATTTAGTTGCTTGTGGTTTTGTCATCTCATATGCCATGATAGGTATGCTGTTGTACAGTCGCGTGAAAAATTTCCAGAAATGCAAATCTAATATCAATATACTCCATCCTAAAAGAACTTATTTTTACAAAGACAATTTGCCATTTTTAGTTTGCTTCAGAGTTCAGACTATCAGACTATCGGTACCAGCCATCAGCATTCCACATGAGGATGTGATTTTGTACTCTATTTGCATTTATATATATCTAGACTCAGCTTGTTTGGTTTGTTTACTCGTTTACTGACTCATTAGATGCATTTCCTCATTGAATTTTGCAAAAAAAAATGCATTTCTAATTAAATTGAAGCAATTTTTTAAGTTCCCGATATTTTCCTGATAAGTTGCCGATTTATCTCCAAAATTTTCCTGATATTTTTTTTGCCCTTGGCAATAAGTTGCCGATAACGATATTTTGAACTATGATCAAAACAACCTAGATTCTTTGTAATACTGCTGAACTGACGGTGTTGACATTTTTTGACTGCTCCATACATTTTACTTGAGCAGTTAAGCAACTAACATTCTGGTTCATACACCTGAGTGGTTTGTTTGGCTGATATTACCTGGTGCTCTATATCTGACATTGTCAAAACTTCTTAGTGCTTGATGAAAATATGCTGCACACATGATTGTTTTCTTACTGTATTGAGTATACTTCTAGCTTTTAGTTTTAATGTGTAATTTAGTCTGCTATTATTAAAGCAGAAACATAGGGTAATAGAGACTCATGGTTTGGGTGAAATATTATGGAAAATATGGAATGTCAGGTACTGACAAAAGTGAGATGAAAGTACAAGAAAACAATTGATGTCAATGACTTTTTATTTTGTGTTAACCTTGGAGAAATACAATTTTCCAAAATATCCAAGAAAAATATCCAATATGGAGGCAAGAAGAAACCTTTGTTCACTCTAAAACTTAATTGAAATTCACTTTTGAATAATTTAGTTTCTTACTCCGAGTTTCACAATATTGGTAAGAGTACCAGCATACAAGTATGGTAAGTTACAATGTCTTAAGGGGTGATTTGGTTCCAATTTACCACTAACCTTTTATTCATTGCCATTCTCCTTTACTTCCTCATGACATATGGTAAACATTTTAGAAATATCAGAAAAGAAAATCCAAATAAAAAACTGTAAATTTTCACACGGCAGGTGTGAAAATATGATGATGCAAGTACCTAAGTAGCTGAATCGCTCCCTTTCTGTCGTCGACTCCGGGTATGAATCGTCTCGAGTCTGAACCATAGTCAAATCACCTGTGGGTATGCACAGGGGTCAAAATATTTGTCAACGAATCATTTCAAACCAAACACGACTGATTCGAAATGACAACCGGTGATGTGGCGATTCCAAGGAGATTCCACGTCGATTCTTGACCGGTTTGACTTGCAAAAGCAAAAAATAAAACCTAAAAGTTTGATTCACGCGGTTGGGTTTTGTCTTTGACGCGGTTTTGTCCTTTGTCTTTCATGACGACAGTCGGGATTTAGACGGTAGGCGACATAGACGAGATTTAACATTGTTTTAGTAGAGTAGACGAGTTTTAGCAGAGACAACGACATAGAAGACAACAGACGACATAGCAAAGCAAACCTCATAGCAGATTGCAGACGACAGACGACATAGAAGACAACAACAAAATAACAGACGACAGATGACGACGACGACGGGATTTGCAGAGGCGACGACATCGATCATTGACTGGAACTCCAGAGGCGAGGTAGGCATTTTATATTTAAATTTGTTTTGTTTATAAAAACTTCAAACATTATAATATAAGTGAATCAATTTGTAAGATATCATATTGTTCCTAAACCCTAAATGTTAATATTAACTATTATAAATTTACTACGTTACCGGATTCCTCTATTTGGGCCCGGATCCTGGTTCCGGTACGATCCGGATTCGGGTTCCGCTAGGGTTCGGGAATGGAATCCGGATTCCGCCCAGATTCCTCACAAAGGAATCCGAGCGGAATTTGGATTCCATTCCGGAACCCTGGCGGAATCCGAGAGGATTCGCAGGAATCCAGAAGGATCCGGGGGAATCCGAAAATCAGGAAGTTAAAAAAAGGGCCCACAATGATTTTTTTTAAAATTTTTTAATAAATAAAGTCAAACTAAACCTAGTTTGACCATTCTAAACCCTAATTCGACCCTTTTATGGTTGCCAAAAAGCATTTCATGTTCATTCATTCATCTCTCAAGCATTTTTCACCATTTTGGTTTTGTTCTTCAGCTGTAGCTTTTTTCTTTGAATGCGAACATTTTGGAGGACTAATATCAGCATCATAGACTTGGGAATCGTTGGAGAATGCAGATTTAGTGGGCAAAGGTAAGTAAATCTTCATTTTTTTCAAGTTTTGTTTGAATTTTTCAAGATTTTTTAAAAATTTACAAGTTTTTTTACAAGTTTATAAAGAAGTTTTAAATATTTTTTTTATACATTGTATGCATATTAAGGGGTTATAATGCCGTTTTTTTTCTATTTAGGTTCATTATTCAGATTTAGACAGAATGGCTGGAAGTGGAAGTGGAAGCTCTAGTTCAGTTGCTGGGTCAAACCCTTTTAAAATTGATGCAGCTTCACCACTTTGGCATTACACAAAAATGATTAGGCAAGTGTCTGGTGGAGGGGGTTTTGTTTGGCGGTGTAACCATTGCAACATAGAGTACTCCAGCTCATACTATCGAGTGAAGCCTCACTTCATTCCTTGTGTCGGAAAAGGAATGAAACCATGTAAGGGGAAAGATGGGAACGGGTTGCCAGCTCATTTAATCTTGCAATATGCTAGAGAACAAGAAGAAGCCGATAGGAGAACCAACAGAGGAAGGACAGCAAGTGCTCCATCCCATGCCCAGACAGGCTCGAGGAAACCTCCTAGTGGCTTTGTAAAATCTGCTGGTCCACATCCTTTCTTGCCAGTGCCACCACCTTCTGAACCAGAAAATGTTCCACGGAAAAGAGGCCCATTGGATATG
>MU225717.1:872597-891079 GCA_018584345.1 Thuja plicata
AAACTTTATTGTCTCAGTAGCTCTTTAGCAACAATCTCAAAATTCGCTCCTTACAAATGAGAAGTGAGGCCTTTATATAGGTCCTCGAATACAATGAGTGGCTCGGATCAAACAATAACCGATGGCCTAGATTGTGTCACCTTAGCCCTAATTAGGGTTAGGGCAAAGAAGAAGGAATCTACCTTAATACAAAAGGAATCCACTACCATAGTGGGCAATAAGTACCCATTATGCATGCATGCTCAGAAGGAAAGTGGGGTGCAATAAATGACCACTAAGCGTGCCCACTATGCATTAAATGCATCTCCACCACGAAATCTACCTTTGACCGCTCTGCGTGAATGCCTGGAATCTTCCCAATACTACTTCTAACTCATCTATACTGATGCTCAGTGCTGATTCCTGCTTGAATTCCAAAGCTACCATAGCTCGTTCAGCTTTTTCAAGCTGTCCTCCCATTCTGGCAACAAATCCCGAGCATTGTGCATATCATTCGAGAAGGTGGAAAAGTTCTCGAAATCATGCCTGGTGAAGAAATTCAATCTAAAGAATTCCTCCAATTTACTCTTCAAGTTGTCTACAATTATCTCCTTTTCATACAACCTTTTTGATACCAGTGATGCGACAGTGTTGAAGATTTCGTGCTTGATGTTCTCAGCTATTCCCTTCAATCGAGAAGATTTCTCAATGAAATGCCCAAACATTTCCTTGGCCATGAGCACTGTTTCAGTTTTTTTGTTTGCATATCAGCTTGTTGTTTATGAAGCTTAATTCAATATGTAATCAGTTTCAAAGTTTGATACAATACTGATTAGTAGTAAACTACTAAAATTTTTCACTATTCAAGTCAGAAGTTTATCATTTGCAACATGTCGTTATATGATTTATGATCTTTTTGTTCATGTTTAAAGTTTGCCTTCTCAGACTTTTACATTTTAAGCCTATTTATTTTGATTGGTTTCAATATTTTGAATACATTTTTGCCTGGCTATAATCTGATCTGTTTGCTGCAATTCTTAGTCGTGCCTATAATGTTTGAATTCTACAGGTTCAGTGAATTTCTTTCTTCAAGTTCTCTGTTATGCATCTAAACATTTAGCATATATATCATTATAAATACAAACATATTGCAAATCCGACACTGAAAACAATACATTACAGCTACAAACTTTATCGCTGTTCTTGTTTTGAAAACTTAGTGTCATGACTCATATTTTCAGATTTTCTATAAAATATCAAAATTATATTAAAATTTGTTTTTTGACGTACCCATGTACCCCCGTCCCCTATTTTGAAAAACAGCCGTACCCATACCTGTACCCGAAGTACCCCCATCCCTGTGCAACCTTGATATATATATGGACGTACCCAACCCCCCAAAAAATGTCTGTCGTACCAGCATTTTGTACCCCGTACCCCATTCCCGTACCCGATTCGGCTACTTAGGCTAAATGTCAAAGTATGCTACTAATTCTTTACGATCTACGGCCTATGCCTACTAGCTAATAAGGTGCTTCTGACGTGCCCTGTTTTTTGATGGCTGTAGAGGTCTACTAGAAGATGTTTTTCAGTATTTTCCTTGGCGATTTTGTCTCCATTTCTCAGAAAATTGTATTTGCTTCTGATCATTAATCACTGCTTAAGTATGAGTGAGTTTACTTTTGATTCCAGACACAATTTTCCCAAATCAAAGAAGTTGAAATAAGTTGCCCAAAGTGAGATCTAAGGTGAAGTGTGCAGAAACAGGGTAGCTGGAAACCTTTTCTCTTCAAACTAGCACCTGAGAGGTGAGAATAATGAATTCTCACTGTCTGTCATTCAAGAAGCATGGGAAAAATGACGAGAATGTGGATTTTCTTTAACTCTTAAACCCTCATTTTATTTGTTGGTTTTTCTTTTTTGGGGTACAGGTCGGTTCAAAGGAATGGATCTGTTTTAGCCAACTTTTAGGTATGTCCTTGGTGCATGAATTGTACCAAGAAGAGACCCTGCACAGGTCAAGTACAATTATATCTTTTTTTTGGTGGAGTCATACTACTATGCTCTTATTTCTGGTGCAGAGCCTTACTGCTATGCTCTTATTTCTATGTTGTTTTTGATTATTCAAAAGTTCAACTGATGTTTTATCCCTCGTAGTGAAAAGTTTTGATATTCAGCTAATGGTCGTAGAAAATGAGTGATCATAAATATAAAGTTTTGGTCTCTCTTTGTCCAGATTATGGTTAGTATTTTTATGATTTATATTTTTCTGGACTAATTACAAGTCTTGGATTCTTTATTAGCATGCTCTTATTTGGTTTTTTTTAAACCCTTATGTTTCTGTATCTTGGGAATTATGCTGATGTTTTGGGTTTTATTTTTTGAGTCAAGACAGTGGTTTCTACAATCAAGAGCCTTGAAACTGACCATTGTGAAATTTCTATAGACCATGCAATGGAGATCTTTTCAATGTCTATTTGGGTTTGGTGGTTCAAGTAATTCTATGCATGCACTAAAAATTTAATTGTAGATATTATGCATTACATTTGAACACATGATTTGACTGTGCATGACCTTCCTTATGACATTGCATGGTCCATTTTGTAGTTTTTGTATAGCATGGTTTTACCTCATTATTTTTTATTAACTGCAAATGTGTAGGTTGGTTTCGATCTATGCATAAGTAATTTTCATGACATTTTCAGAATGTTCATGCTTGAATTAAATGAAGTTTTTTCTCTTTTATGGTCCTCTTGTTACTTATCATCTAAAAGGAAGGTGAAATCAGCAATCGGTTTGGACTTGTTTGCAAATGGCATCTTCTCTGAAAATTTTGGATTTAAATTTGAGTAATTGCTCATTGATTGCAGGATAAACGAAAGCTATTAAAATTGGCTTTGTGGGCTATTTCCAGTGCCTTACAAGCCCATACCCTACCAAGTATTGAAGAGGAAGAATATGCTGACAAGCAGTGGAAATCAATTAAACAAAATCAAGAAGCTCTAATGGATAAGTTGCTTCGGTGGTTAGTAGCTGCGATTATCTGTGGGAAGATTCTTCGGATGGATAATCAAAGACATGCCCTCTACCCCATGGAAAAACCTAATTTTGAAAATTTAGTGTCATTATTACACTATTTGAAGGCATCAAGTTATGTTTCTGAAATTGAGAAAAACCCTGAGGTGGACATGAGTTTGGCTCTGTTGATACTATATCTCCATCAGCTTGTTGGAGTTCGCTGCAGAGTGCTCAAATCAGTTGTCGCTGCAGTTTCTTTGCTGTTGCATTCAGGAGGCATAAATGTCATTGGTGAGTAAAGACATGTTTGTGGCTACTATTTCTATATTGAATTGAATTTGGTACCAAGCATTTTGTGTGTGGATTTTCTAATTGTGCAGAAATAAATAATGGTTTTGCAGCAGACGGGACTTCCTGGCACACAAACAACTCCAGCATGTTGGCTCTACTTTTGTCAAAGGTTCCATGTCCAGTAGAGGTCAATCCGTCATGGCGATGGTTAGTATATATTTCTTCTATTATGAATATTTATTGCTTTCTTCTTGACAATCAGAGTATGATACAAAATTAGTGGGGTATAGATATGACATGAATGTTGGAAATGGTCTAGAAATTTCAGCATATTCATGAAAGTCAGGAGAGATCTATTGAACAGAGGTGTTAAGAGTAGAACCATGGCGGATCACTTATATTTATTAAGTGATGGACTGATATGGGATGCTCTCTTCATTTACAGGTCATTTTATAGTCCATGGGAAGACTTATCTTCAAAAATCTCAGAAAAGCAAAGACTATACGAGAAGGAAGTTTGTCAGGTCCTGCTGAGAAGTTACCAGAATGTTTTATCTGCCACAACACCTACTTTTAACTTGATCATGTCCAGGCAGAAATCGGGATTATCAGATACTGTACCTTCTCTGAGAAATGAACTCTGTAACAAACTTGATGGTTTAAAAGAAGAAATGTGCAAAATTATATCTAATGGGCAGAGTCATCAAGTTCCAGAGAACTTTCCTTCTACATGAATTGTGATCAATGATAACATTACCAAGGGCCGGTCAAAATATTGGACACTTAGATGAACAAGGTCAATGTTACTCCCCATCATAAAATTCTGCATGTAGTTCCTCTGCAGAAGAGAGATTCTTACAGTTGCAGGAGAAAATATGTTGCAGTTAATGTTTTCTGTGATCACTTGGTGTTTTTCATTCGAGAGATCAATGGGGTTGGACTAGCTGAGGATTTTTCAGTCCAATTTTAATGCAGATGAGAGCATCAGGTATATATAAGAGCTACAGATAAACTACATAGTTGGAGCTCTCCACCAGCTAGAGTATCGAATTTTTTTAAAACAAATATTTAATAATGCAAGTGGCAGATTATTTAATCCATTTACCCCCGATGGAAATTTTGGGCTTGCAGGTTTAGATTGGTGAAAGTTCTTACATTATTATGCTTTAGGTTCATATGACTTGCGCACAATAATCCACAGCATTTGTCAGGGAGGGATTGTCGGATTGCAAGTAGTGTTGGATTGTTTGAGGTCCAGCACACACGTCCATTTCACAAGAAAGCCCAAGCCAAAAACAAATTTAGGTACAGTTTGAAAGAACTGAAAAAGTCATTTAAAATGATCCAATTGAACTCAAAGGTGCCTTTTGAGAGCTCAAGATGACATGGCTAAAAATTATGTGGCGGAGGAAAAAAATCATGATTGCAGGGCCAGCCATTTGTGATTTGTGTGTGATAAGCTTGAAGTATAGATATGATGTATCTTGCTTTGTCACTGCAAAAGACATTTGGAGCTTGCAAGGTATGCCAGGACTACTGTTGTATCAGATAGATTGCATGTTTGAATTTGAAAGGCTTGGACTGATGCAAAACAAAGTGTGCTATGCATCTATGTAACTAATTTATTGCATCCATGAAAACTAATGGATGCAAATTTGAAAGGCTTGGACTCATGCAAACAAGGCGTGCTATGCATCTATTTAACTAGTCTTTGCATCCATGAAAACTAACGGATGCAAAGATGCTGAAAGTTGGTGCAGAACTAGTTGTTATATTTTAATTGGAAAGCTAGGGTTCATAACCCTGTCTTGAGGTATGTATTTGTATTGCATAGAGAATGAACTCCATGGGAAGTCATTGTATGGACGCTTTTCATATGACGATGTTGCTATATCAATATGGTTTCTACAATATTTGTCTTTAGATTCCTAGACAGTTACAACTGCTCAATTAGTAGTCATTCAATGTAAATCAGTTGAATATACAACTATTTGAAACTAAAACTCAATTCATTATTCGTTAAAAATAAGTCAATATAATATTAATAAAGGAAGGATAGGTTACATTCTGTGAATGCCTGGAAGCGCAAAATTGAGGCATTCAATGATTCTCCAACCCTATGGCAATAGGCATTTCTAAAAGTGCCAATATTATCCTGCTGATTAAGGGTATTGTTACTGTTATTAAGAAACACTGTTTTGAACTTATATGTATGCCATTAACGTAATTGCAGCATTAATACCTTAGATATTACAAATTTGTAAACTAAATGCTATTTTTGATATTGCTATCAGGATTCAACTGTATAGTTTTTGACTAAGTTACCACAAATTTGTAAACTAAATGCTATTTTTGATATTGCTATCAGGATTCAACTGTATAGTTTTTGACTAAGTTACCACATTCGCTCCTCCCTGCTGGAATTCGAGATTCGGTTCGCTGCAAAGTCGAATTCGCTTCAAATTCGCTCAAAATTCTGCCACAGTCTGGTAAATTTGCTCAAAATTCTCTCAGAGGGACCCTGGAGGACTTTTGGACGAATTTGGAAGACATTTGAATCAGACGTAGGAACCCAGAACGAATTTTGGGCGAATTTGACTGAAAACATCATTTTCTTTGACTTTTTCATAAAAAAAACTTGCCAACTTAGGTCTATTCGACCCTCCAACCCTAATAGTTACCACTAAAAAGACCAAAAAGGTTGTTTTATATGTCATTTGTGCATATATATACATTTGATGTGGAACTTTGAATCTGGTGACTTTCTAGTTGGGGCTTTTGTAAGAGGCTGAAGCCTGAAAATACCCTGTGCAACAAGGCATAGGATGCCAATAGAAAAGCTAACAGGGAATCACAGACCCACTAAAAGAGTCTAGTTATTGGCTACATGCATTATACAGATTTCTGCAGGTGTCAATAGATTGCTATTGGCGAACAACAATTTGTTACAAGTGTTAACTACTACAGGTATTAACTATTAGAGGTGTTTACATGACTTTAAATTAGCATGACAATAAGGAGACCAAATGGGACCATCATCTTATACTAGAATCATTAATGAGGCTGATAGTATTGCTTTTAGAAATGCATATATATTAAAAAAAAAAAACATATATTCTTCTACGGACAAACCCAAAACGAATCCGAACCCAACCCAAAATTTTTTTGGATGAATTTCGAACCCGAATCTCGAACCCGCATCCGTACCGGAATCTGAACCGGCAACTTAGGTTTTTGAGTCAAACTCATTGACCCATGGTTCATGAGTAGTGATTCACAAGAAACCATCCTTCATGAGAATGAATGATCCACTTAGCACTCACTGCATCTAGGTGATGCTCATAGAGGTGAAGCACTGAGCCTTTCCGGCAGGTCAACCATCTCTGTGCTAATGGGGTAGCAAGCTAAGTGGGCTTAACCTTGGAGGAAACTCCATGGTTAAGCGTGCTTGAGTTGGAGTAGTATTGGGATGGGTGACCTCATTGGAAGGTCCAGTGCTTCACCTTAGTGAGCATCACCTAGGTGCAATGAGTGCTAAGTGGATCATTCATTCTCATGAGAGATGGGTTTTTGTGAACCACTACTCATGAACCATGGCTCAATGAGTTTGAATCATAAACTGCATAGTTGAATCCTGATAGCAATATCATAATTTGACTTGCTGTGGAAAATATCTCCTACTTATCAATAAATACTAATTGCAAGTATGAAAAGCTATCTAAACAAAGTATCAAAAGGGTTGCTTGTCGTCGGTATCCCAATGAGCCCAGACTTGGATTAGCTGCAGCAGATTGGGGTTTGTAAAATGGATTATTCTTTGCTTTTCCTCTTTGTTGCTTCCACCAAGGTCAATGCACATGTGGTCTGCTAGTTTGGATATGGAGCCAGCTTTCACTGCTCTTGCAGCATTTCAACAATCCTTGCATTTACTGAAAGAAAGCAGAGTATTATCAGCCTGCAGAATTTGTTCATGTTGCTCATCACTATATCCATATGAACAGTAGTTTCTAATATAATCAATCTTTCTTGCTGTTTTGTTACACATTCAAGAGCCTTGCCAAACCACATTTTAATTAGCCGATAGGCTATATATTGTGGGCATTGCCCACCGGGTTTCAGTATTCTCATGCCTGAAGTTTGTCGGAAAATTTGCTGAGCAGTTAAAACATGCCTTACATCACACTCACTTCTATCTCTCTCTGTAGGGGATTAATGTGCGGAAGACATTGCTTGGAATTTGTGAAGGTGCTTTCAATGTTAATTCAGATGGAACAGGTGGATTCATATATTCTGGAACAGCGATTACATATCTGTGTTTGCTTGCTTACAGTGCTCCGAAAAATGAGTTAGATTTCCATAATTAAGCTTGCCACCACCGATGGCTCATAATTTGGGCTTGATATCTGCTATAAAATTTGCTTGGCTAAGCCTTCTCCTGCTCAATTTCGCAAAGTGAGTTTCCATTTCAAAGGGGCGGATTAGGTTCTGCTCCCAGAGAATTAAATGATTTCTGCTGATTCGAGTGGTAAATTGTTGTCTTGCAATGATGCCCTCCAATGATGGGTTCTCCATCTTTGGGAATGTGCAGCAGCAAACTACCGAATTCTTCACGCTTTGGGGAAAATATGCTCTCCTCACCCGCACTCTGCAACACCATACAAATATTGTGCAAGAATAACACAGCTCAGGCAGATAGTTTATAACATTTTGTGAATTGGAAATGCCATTGTATACTATGTAGAGGAGATTGATTGTTTTAACGGTAAGATTCACATATCTTTAATAGTAATTTTCACTATCGATTTGCTGTTTTGAAAAAGAAATTGTATAGGCATAATAGTTTTTGTTAAATATAACATATTAATTTAAAATTTTATTAAAGCTAAACACACATTACAGCAATAGAATAAAAAACAATTTGGGTCATATAAAAGAGGTCAGACATAGCGAAAGGGCTTGTGCCATCATTGACTAGTGCGATGGTAAATTTTTAGAGATCCCTTTTTGGCAAAGTACATTTCAAGGTATGGATAAAATTGTGATATTTATTTGCCATTGTGATGTCAGATTTAGGCCAATTAAGTGACTCCTGGTGAGATATTTCAATTTGATTTACCTAGTGTGTTATGGTATTTGTTTTGTCCTGACCTGTCCTGAGATTCAAACCCTAATCTCTTGGCTCAAAAAAATGAAATTTTTTGCCACGATTGTGCTTTGGAAGAGTGAAATCTAATTTCATATTTCTAGATCAAAATCTTTAACTTTAATTATGCTTTAGATCAAAAAATATCTGCAATTCTTACTTCTAGCTTGAGAATTTTAACTGTCATTGCGGTTTGGGATAGACTGCTATTCATATTCTGGATGGAAAATCTACTTCAATTGTGTTTGGGAAGAATAGAAGTTTGGGAATTATATTTGCTGATGGGTAATTTCAGGTATAATTGCACTTTCAATTTTTAAAATCCGTGATTCATTTTTGTAGCTAGACCCATATAACTTCAGCTGTGCAATGTAAAACTTGGAATCTGAAATTTATAAATCTATTAATGATATTAGGTTTCCACAATTTTTAGAGATTAATGTAATTCTATTCTGGGTAGATTAATGCAATTCTATTCTGGGTAGATTGTGTTAGAGTTTTTTCCATCAACATTGCAGATCACATCACAAGCTTAAGAATTTCAATTAATTGTAATTATGATTTTGATTCATTGCTTAATCACTTATATTTTTTTGGCAGGATTGGTCTTCAAATGTGAACTTTGATGTGACCTAAGAGAACCAAGTAATTTGAGTGTAATTATGCATTGAGAAGGTGAAAACCTAAGATTCATTTTTGGGCATTCAGAATTTCAATTGTAAGCATGCTTTGGAAGAGTGAAGAGTGAAAGCGTGCTATTCATATTTCAGTTTGAGATATCAACCAGAGAGAGAGAGAGAGAGAGAGAGAGATCAAAGCCGTATAGATCTCAAGCAAAACAGATCTCAGGAAAACAATATGCTTTGATGAATGTCTATAACTTGCGCAAGCATAGAGAATGTTGGCAAAGGTTGTGGAATCTATTCACACCTGCGGATTGCTTTTATACAATAAATAGCATTAATATAATGATATAAAAAATTGTAGACTAGATTTATAATAAAAACAACAATCAATAACAAATAACCATTGCGTACACTCATAAAGTTTTTATGTGTCTCATGTGAATCTCTATCTTTACCACGAAACCCTTAGTCAACACACGTTAAACTCTAACACATTAATTCTCCACCTGCGCAGTGACGTGGTCTTTTTGGCCGGATTTAACACATTCAAACCGACCAATGAAAAAGGGATTGAAATCTAACGAGCCAGATCAAATTAATGGTCGTCCATGTTGGTTTGAGCCATTTACACTGTTGATTGCTTAGTTTAGCTCCTCCATCTCATATAGGAAATACATTCGGCGTAATTAACACTTACTAGCAATTGCACCTTAGTGTGCAATGGGTACGCCGTCAAGGTATGGAAGGTCAAATAAGTATTTGTCCCTTTCTCAGTCTCTCCCTTTCAGCCTCTCGATAACTTATTATTGAGCTATATCAATCTATCTCACCATAGATATATCTTTCTTTCTCTTCCTCTCCATCTCTCCCTCTATGTCTCTCTTTGTATCTCCCTAGATCTCTTTCTATCTTTACCTCTCGATCTATCGCTATATCTCAATTTATTTTTCTCCCATTCCTATGAGTTAACCTAATTTATAATAGGGACAATGAGCTCATATATATATATATATATATATATATATATATATATATATATATAATGAAATTAGAATTATCTATCAATTATTATCTATTTATACAAAAAAATATTAATATATATTTAGCCAATTCCTTAATAACTCACTAAATCAGTTAAGAGGATAAGGAGTTTGTGAAGGGAGAGGTGGAGCAATTCAGACACATGACGAGAGTGTTCGAAGATGGGTAAGATCCTTGAGGGATCGCACTTGTAGACTGTTTCTGTGCCCGAGAATAGTAATCCTACCATCCTTAAGGTTAGTGATTAGAAGAGGAGTAAGGGATTTGGGCTTAAGTATGTATTATGAATTGATGATTATTCCTTAGTCAGATTTAAATGCATAGCGATGTAAGTTAATCGTGGGGATCATTATGAAGACTAAGTTGAATTTTCCTTTCTTAAGCGCAAACTAAATCCTAATTGGTAATTTTTGAGCAAATTAAGTAGGGTCCCAGTTGGAGACATTAAAAAATTATATAGGAGATTGAGATCTCTGAACTGGAAACTATCATCTTGTATGAGAACATGAAAAAAGAAAAAAAATGACAGGGCAAAGGCTTAGAAGCCAATATGACGCAAGGAGGGTATGGATAACCAGGGCCAAAGGCACTCCCAGCTACCAAACCAGCTTGCAGACACAACTCAGAAGCAACATACACTGAATGAGAGAGAAAGAAAGTAGAACTTTATATTATTTAATCAAACATCATACATGTCGGGCTGTAAGGCCGTCCCAATTACAACTATATACATTCAGATCTCTACACAACAATCTTCATACAAGCGAGGTCACAGACCTGCGATCCAAATCTTCTAACTCCTTCGTTACTTTGAACTGCTGCCCTAAATCTAACAACATAAAACTAATATATACAAGAGTCCGCCAAAGAGGTCGACACCAAAGATCCTAAAGATCCAACATAGGAAACAACAAAGACCCATATTTAGGTCCACACGCATCCCAATGAGAGACCCCAACATTAATTACACTACGAAAATTAAATACACATGTCGGCCAGAAGATCCAACATCCAAAAACCAACTCGGCGAGAAAGACTAACGAGCACAAAGACCAATCGGTGAAACCATCGAGTAGTCAAGAACCACCACCGAGACATTGTCGGTGAAGCCAGCCTAGATAAGTAACCAAGCTCGAGCGGTGAACCAAAAAACCTTCAACTAACCAAACTCGAGAAGTTACCGAGCACTTTACTGAGCAGTCTCCAACAAGATACCAAACCAAAACAAACATATTTTTGGTTGATATAGGATTGCCAAGAACCCAAGATGCTCCTGCATCAGACACCTGGGGTTAAAAGAAATGATTCTCTGAAACACGAGTCAGGTACAACCTAAATTGAATCCAACTTAGATTGAGAAATCCAAGATGAGTCCTCAATCAGTCTGTTCTTCCACTTTACCATATATTCCATGTAATCCTTTCCTCTTGTACTTCTGTCAACTCTTTGTTTCAAAATATGCTCAACTTGCTCTATCTGTTTCTTAGGATAATCGCTCAGTACTGTCACTTCTTCATCAGATTCTTGATACTCATACACGTTTGAAATGTTGAATATAGGTGATATATCCATGTCATCAGGTAGTTCTACTTCATAAGCATTTCCACTATCAAACCTTCTCAATATCTTGCAAGGACCAAATTTCTTCATCTTCAATTTACCATATGTTCCAATAGGAAATCTGCCTTTCTTCAAATGAACCATAACTGCATCACCGACTTCAAAAGTCTTATGTCTTCTTGATTTATCTGTACTATCCTTGTATTTATGATCACTATGCTCCAACTTATGTTTCACTTCCTCATGCAATGTCTTCATAAACTCAACAAAAATTTCTCCTTCACCACTCCTCTTTTCTTCTCCAACAATATCTCTCAAGTTTGATATACCTCTCGGTTTTGTGCCATGAACAATTTCAAAAGGTGTCTTTCTAGTACTTTTATTTATTGAACTATTATATGCAAACTCTTCTTGTGCTAACATCAAATCCCAATTACTCGGTGTGTCTCAAACTAAGCATCTCAATAGGTTACCCAAACTTCGGGTTACAACCTTTGTTTTTCCATCAGTCTGTGGATGAAATGTAGAACTATACTTCAACTCAATGTCCAACTTCTTCCAAAGTGTTTTCCAAAAATAGTTAACAAACTTACTATCTCAGTCAGAGATGATACTCCTCGGTAATCCATGCAATTTGACAATCTCCTTGAAGAAAAGATATGTTATATGCACTGCATTTGATGTTTTTCTACATGGTATGAAATGTGTTATTTTAGAAAATCTATCCTCAATAACAAATATGGAATCATTACCTCTTATTGTCCTTGGTAATCCAAGAACAAAATCCATGCTAATATCACTCCAAGGTTTCTAAGGAACAAAATCGGTGTATACAATCCAGTATTCTAACTTACTCCTTTTGCAACTTGACAAACTCCACAACTTTTCACAAATTTGTGAACATCTTTATACAACCGAGGCCAAAAATACCTTTCCTTAAGTAAACTCAATGTCTTATCAATTCCAAAATGTCCAGCCAAACCACTACTATGTTTTTCCTTTATCAAATTGATTCTCGTGGATCCTCTCGGTATACATAAATGAATACCTTTGAACAACATATCTTCTTGAATGAAATAGTCTTCATACTTACTTGATTGATTGGGAATAGGTGCTCTGCACATTCTCCATTACTAAGAAAAATCAAGGTCATTTCCATACAAGTTCTTCATATCATCAAAACCAAGAACCTCAATTCTCATTTCAGTCAACAAAGATCTTCTACTCAATGCATCAACAACTCGGTTATAAATTCCACTCTTATGCTTTATCACAAATGTGAAATTCTGCAAATACTCTACCCATTTCATATGTCTTTGATTCAACTTATTCTGACTACCCAAATACTGTAAAGCCTTATGATCAATATACAACACAAATTTACTCGACATCAAATAATGTCTCCATTTCTTCATGAGAGCTTGAACAATAACATAGAATTCTTGATCATAGCCATAATATTTCTTTTTAGCATAATTCAACTTTTCACTAAAGAAAGCAAGAGGTTTACCTTCTTGAGTCAACATAGCTCTTATTGCACTTCCACTTGCATCACATTCAACTTGAAATGCTTTATTGAAATCAGGTAAGGCTAACACAGATAATTTAGGAACCTTTTGTTTCAAAGTCTCAAAACTCTTATCAACTCCATGTGTCCATTTGAATTCTCTTTTGTCTCCTCTCATTGTATCAGTCATAGCATTGCAAATATAACTGAAATTTATGATAATCTTCCTATAAAAACTTGCCAATCCATGAGATGATCTTACCTCACTGACATTCTCAGGTGTAGGCCAACTAAGTATAGCTTCAACTTTCTCAGAATCCATCTTCAAACCATCTGCTGAAATTACAAAACCTAAATACACAAGTTCTTCTTTCATGAAGGAACACTTTTTTAAATTTATCAGCAACTTTCCTCTTTCAATCTCTGCAATACTTGTCTTATATGCATCAAATTCTTTTCTCTAGTTACTGAATATCATAACATCATCCAAGTATAAAACCACACATTTATTCAAGAATTTCTTCAAAACTTCATTCATCAACCTCATAAATGTACTTAGTGCATTAGTTAAACCTAAGGGCATAACCAACCACTCTGGTGCAGAGTTGCACAACCACTACTTCACTTTAGGGTCTACTTGTCTCTTAGACACCCCAAACTTCTCTCTAAGACTCTCTTAGTCTTATATTTCCTCTTTAGGAATCAATCTCCTAAATGAACCCAATTTATGAAAACTACCCTACACTATTAGGGTCTTCATGGAAGTGGCGGAAAAAGTCACTAGGGACCCCAAACACTGAGATTCAACTCCGTATTGGGTCCTCTCACACCCACAACACAACTTTTCCAATTCAGACTAGAATTCCTACTAGCCCTAACCCACTAGTTTTTTGAGATTTACTCCCAAAATTTTGAACAACTTGGTGAGTGCTCATAGATCTAGATACCCCTTATCAAACTCTTATGGATTCCACGAGCGCTTGGTTAGAAACTAATCCTGCACCCCCGAACACCTACTAGGTTCACATGCCTAATTGGCCAAACCAGACATGGATAACAAAGCAAGTATGAAAGGATGGGTTCTCAGAAACTTCCCAAGGCCTCATAAATCTTCTCCTACCTGAAACTGATCCAAAACACCCACTCACCAAGTCAGACCAATCGAATTGATCGATTGTCTCCACTTTTCTCCAACTTTCCTGGCTAAACACATAGAGATGCTTAGCCTAGGCCTTTCTTGGAAAACTAGCAAACCAACACCCCTCACCCCGTGCTCCTGGAATATCTAAGAGAACTCCCCTAACTTGCACTCCCCATAGGGCCATGTGTTTCCCATGGTGGGAGTCCAAGTTAGAGGGCCATTTCCAAAAATCCCTCAAAATTTGAGGCTATCCAGACCAGTCAGTAGCAAAACTTGAATAAATTTCACAAATAAATTCTAAATCCCTTCAAAACAAAAGCATCAGAAAGGAAACAAATTGAACTATCACAAAATTACAAAATTAGATCATTCTTAGACCGTACAAGTCTGTACCATGCAAGAAAATAGTGAAATTCCCAGAAACTCAGGGTTTGTTTATTGATTTCTTCAAACTTCCGTACAATCTGACAACATCTGACATCATCCCCCAGATGTTCAACCTCTTTGCATCTATATAGACTCTTTGCAAAAGCTATAATTGCCTTTCAAATGGTTAACTGCCATTTTGCACTTTTAAGCAGCTTTCGAAAAATTTGTCGAGCAACTTTTTCAATGTTGCATGACAACTTTTACATTTTTCATGACAACATTTGCACTTTTTATCTAGTGCACCTATTAGACCAACATAAAGACAAAATGTATCCAATCTATCCATGTCAAGACTAAAAACAACTAAATCCCTTATGAATCACGTATTCCACCTAATTAGGACCTTTGGTTCAATTTGGCATCCAGGTTTATTACATCACCTTAGATCCAATTAACCTTATAAATGGTCTCATTATTACATTTCCTGACCCAAAAGGATCATTATTCACACCTATCCTTTGTATCCCCGCCTTAGGACTATGAAGATGCCCTAGGTGCCCTGCACCACACTAATACACACCTTCTTTGTCTTCAAAGCAGTCTTCCATTCATCACCTTTTCTGATTTTGATACAATGATATCCACTCTTCAAATTAATTTTGGTAAAATATTTTGCTCCACTCAAACAATCTATTATATCATCTATCCTCGGTATAGGAAATCTATACTTAACTGTTATCTTGTTGATTGCTCTTGAATTAGTACACATTCACCATTCTCCATTCTTCTTAGATGCTAACACTGCTGGTACTGCACATGGACTCAAAATTTCTCTGATCAAACCCTTGTTCAATAACTCATGAACTTGTCGGTTGAGTTCCTTATTCTCATTCGGTGTCAACCAGTGTGGTGCCTTGTCTGGCAAACTAGCTCCAAGAATCAAATCCATACAATGACTAATATCTCTCATAGGTGGAACAATCAGTTACATTATCTGAAATGATCTCCTTGTACTCGGTGAGTAGTTTCTCAACTTCTTCAGGAACTTTATCTTCCGTGTTCTTACTCGGTTTGTTAGGAACCAAAGCATAACATATATCATTCCTTTTCAAATCCTTAAGAAACTATCTACCTTCCATCAAACAAACTTTCACAGATGTACATATCTCTCCAACAGATTTTTCAACCAAAGATAACAAGATTTACTTCTTACCATCAACCCAAATAATATATTTGTTCACTCTTCCCTCATGTATTATCATGTCTATCAAATTGCCAAGGTCTACCCAATAAAATATGACAACAATCCATTGACATAATATCACACAACACCTTATCATAATACTTTCCAATCTTCAGATTCACAAAAAAATTGTTCACTGACCATTAATGTATGCTCATCCTTGATCCATGAAATCTGATAGGGCTTCAGGTGCTTCATTATTTCCAACTGCAACTTTGTGACCGTCTCCTCTGATGCCAGATTCTCCAAGCTTCCACTATCAACAATTACTTTCCAAACTTTGTCTGCAACCCTGCATATGGTCTTGAACCAACTTTTCCTTACAAGATCTTGCTGATTATTCTCACTCCATAATATTCTTCTGACCATTAGGTTTCCTTTCTTCTCAGGTTCATTCGGTGAGTCTTCTTGCTCCAAAGCATTCCTGCTACTACTGACTTTCTTTCTTGCATGTGTACACTCAAAAGATCTATGTCCTTCTTCACCACAATTATAACAAGTTCCTTGGAACCCTCTTCTTCTATAACCACCTCGATAGGAATTGCCTCTACCTCTGAATGAATTCCCACCTTTCCACTTGGTCTTACCCTTGTCTTGCTGTGTGTCTTGATTTGTCTTATCCTGATCAGATCTACTATTTTCACCATAACATCTACCTCTTCCTCTAGGGAATCTACCTCCTCTTCCTCTTTACCTTTTCTCATATCTTTTGTTCAATTTTCCTTAGCTTTTAGGGAAAATTGATATGCCTCTTTAATACTCTCAATTAATACCAACCTGATATCATATTGTATAGAACTTCTTAATCCATTAAGATATCTTGCTATTCTTTCCACTTTATCTTTAGCATGTCCAGTTCTGATGTCTAATCTATAAAATTCCTCAGTGTAATCTTTTATCGAGCTATCTTTCTGCTTCAAATTTTGCATTCTCCTAACTAGGTTAATCGCGTAATCACAAGGTAGAAACTTACCTTTCAACTTGTTTATCATCTTGTCCCATACCTTGATCTTGTCTTTACGCTTCTTCTTTCGATCCAATTGCAGATGCTCCCACCACAAGGATGCATGGCCTTTCAAATTTGTACTTGCAATCTTCACCTTTTTCTCCTCTGATATATTCTCATACTCAAACTATTTTTCCATCTCGGTTATCCAGTCTATCAACTCACCAGAATCCAACTTTCCACTATACTCAGGAGGATTAAACTGAGGTGTAGACTTCAAACTTGTCAATGCTCACATGAATCTCTCTTCTTCCTGATCCATCACAAGTGTAGGTACGAATTCTCCTTGCACTTCATTATCACTAACATCCTCAAGATGTCTTCCTCAGTGTTGGGGTGTCTCAACAACTTCCATTCTTGTAGCAATCTATCTTAGCATACTAGCTAGACTTGGATATGCATTTCCTCTCCCACGAACCATCTTGAAACCCTCTGCAATTTTAGGTCAGATTGCAATCTGCTATTTTACAACAACTATCACTAGGATTCAAAAGAAGAAACCCCAACTCACACCTTCACTCTGATACCACCTGACGCAAGGAGGGTATGGATAAATAGTTTGTAGACACAAGTCAGAAGCAACATACACAGAAATGGAGAGAAAGAAAACAGAACTTTATATTTTTTCATCAAACATAATACATGCCAGACTGTAAGGACTTCCCAGTTACGACCATATACATTGAAATCTCTACAGAATAATCTTCATACATGCGAGGTCAAAGACCTGCGATCCAAATCTTCTAACTCCTTCGCCACTTTGAACTGTTGCCCTAAATCTAAGAACATAAAACTAATATATACAAGAGTCCACCAAAGAGGTCAGAACCAAAGATCCTGGTAGTACCCTAAAATTTTGAGAATTTAGAAGTCCCAATCCATTATTAAGAAGAAAGTTTCTCCATACTAAAAAAAGTTAAAGGAAGGAAGCTTTATGACACAAATAAATAGAACTAACTAATCGAAGCCTTCAGAAAATGCTGAAATTTCAACCTGCTACAAAGATGATGCCAACAGAGGCTAAAGATGGTCGAATTTTAAAAATCTAAAACCGACCTAGTTCGGGAAATCAAATTTCCTATCTCCAAAACACATCTTATCTTTTCAAAATGTGTTTTGGAGTTTCGACCAAAGCCAAATTTGAAAGTTAGGAAGTTATTTTTTAGTTAGTTTAGTGTTTTTTCAAAATATTTTATAATAAGGGTTGTGTCTTTTCACCTTAAGGAGGTGTGAAAGCCACACACACACACACACACACATATACATAATGTAAAATGTAAAGACAACACAATACAATATAATACAATTTCACATATTTGGATACTTTTGGATCAACAACTATAACATGGACCTGGATGTACTATTTCTTTAAAATCAATAAAGATAATTCTTTTTTCTTCATATATGCAATTGTTTCATTAATCATTTTAGAATTAGTCCCTCGGATAAACCAATAGAAATTCTTCAAAGTGATAGTTTGATGTGCATGCTTCTTGATTTGATTCAATATAGTTTATATTTTCAATTGGTTTTCTCATTTTGCATGGTTAAATTCTGT
>MU225717.1:911615-922352 GCA_018584345.1 Thuja plicata
AGACCAGGCCAAATGCACAGAATGGAAAATTTGGGTAACAATACCAATTGTTGATAACTACTCGGTGCTAAGAGGGGGGGGGGTGAATTATCAAAATTAAAAGATTAACAATTCTGCCATAATTATCATTAATTTTTTATTGATCCAACTAACCATCAACAAATGATAAAACAACACATGAAGAATAGATCTATGTGGAAAACCCATGCTAGGAAAAAACACGGTGAGAAATGTACTCAAGTATATACAAACATCTAATTATAAAGTTTTAGGCTAGAAGCCAAGGAAATCATTATCCCTATCATTTTAGGCACACTACCAAGGATTTCACTAACCCTCACGGAAAATATAGATCTTCACAAATTTGCAAAAGAAATTCACTTCTTCGAAGCAATCATAGTGAAACAAAATCTCCTAATTTTTTGTAATGACCTTTTTGTATGATTTAGCAATATACAAATTAGTTTTGCCTTGTTTGCACAATTTTGCCTTCCCACTCGATCCACACAATCTTTGTAATTACCTTATATAATCTCATACACATCTCATCCTTTTTGCCAAAATTTATAGAGATTTTTCCATAAAAAACATCAACAAGATTGACCATAATAATATACGAATTAGTAATACAAAGTAATCTACCTTTAGTAAAAATACTCAATGTAGTCCAGCCTAGTAGATAAAGGTGACCCAAACCCATCATAAAAGTTCTTCTTCAAATAATATAATCCATACATAAGAATCACAACTTCTTGAAAGCCAGACCCAATTGTAAAAAGGCAATCGGGTTACCGGTTGGCCCAAAAATACTCTTCAAAGCATATAACACAATCGAAAGCATGAAACACCATGGTGAAATCATCTTAACTCTCTTAAGTACTCTTCCCTTAACATATATGTGAACCAATTATATTTAAATCAAGTCACCACAAATAGCTAAGTCAAACATAAGCCAACACAAACACCAAAATAGCACTTGTGACAACAAATCTTCACTTGTGGAGTAATCCATCAAAATATATCTAAACTGAAACACTGCATGAACCATTTGACCATGTCCACATAAATGTGTACCTTTAAATCCTATTGTAGAGAAATGCGAGCCAATCTTTAAGCTTGTCCAATCCTTTTGGACAACTAGCCTTACTATCAGCCAAATAGTGTATCATATCTTTGTCAAATAATCAATCAGGTACCTAAACACATGATACTGCAATATTCACAATAAATCATCATTACACCCAGAGCCACAAGTATCCATCATATCTTGGGAGGAATATAAATCATTCTCCCATAAAGTATTCAAATGCTCTTTCTTGCATGTTCTTGTTTGTCATAATTTTATCTTCTAGAATTGCCACCAAATTCCTTAGCCATCATACATCAAATCTTATACTTTAAGAAATGTCACAACCTCAACAACCTAAACAACTAGTCTTCAAATATTTTTCATCAATCAATGTCTCAGCCTCAACAACTAGTCTCCACATATTCTTCATCAATCAGTGTCTCAACCTCAACAACCTCAACAACTTGTCTTCAAGTAATCTTTATCAATCAATATCTTACTAACTTTGCATCCTTAACAAATTGACATTAATGCCACACCAAAAATTTACATAAATGACAACATAACTCATAATGCTAACATTTGTTCCGCAGATTGGGTAGGAGTAGTCATTTTGGACACATCCAAGAAAAGGGACATGTGTCAAATGTGGCTTAATGCGAAATATGATATTTTTGAAAATGTAATATTTTTGGGATGCATGTGCTCCATGTAGATGTCCACGTGTTTTGCTATCATCTAACCAAAACAATTCTAGATTTGGTCTAGGAGTCGTGAACACGTTTCTCTTAGGATCCATGATGTCAAAATCCAAAAGCTCAATCCTAGATTCCATCATAAATGCATTGGTCTTGATGCTTAGGTTTCATAGTTGCCATCTCTCTAAGGTGGGTTGTGCAAAACAACATCATAAGTTTGACATAAGGTAATAAACAGTCATAAAATAATTATTAAATAAAAATATTAATTTTAAGAATTACAGAGGCCGATGCATATTAATGCCAACAATGCAATAGCTCCTTTGTTTTTCCATGGGTGGTCATTCAAAAAAATCATAAGGTTGACATAAAATAATAAACATAGTGATTAAATAATTTAATTTAATAATAACCCTAGGAATTGCAAAGGTTAATACGTATTAATCCCAACAATGTTGCTCCTTTGTTTTCCCATGAGTGGGCTTTTTTGTGCCATTGTTGTTCTATGCAGGTAGCTTGGATGTAGTTTTTTCATTGGTTGAAATTTATATCAGCTACTTTCTGTTATAAAGGGTTTTGGAGTCATTTTAAAATCTTACACCTATTAAAAAAATAATCTTAAGAAGATAACACAGATGGCCATTATTTAACAACTTATTTTTTTTGGAGCATTTAGGAGGTAGACTATAAGGACTATCACAAGTTAAATTTATAATTATATAAGAGGTTCACAAGAGTGATTTGTATTCTTGTCTACAAAGTTAATATATTACAATGGAGAAAGGAATATTTAAATTTTGATTCTAATATATGAGTGTTTAGACCATCTATAGATTTTGAGGTGCATCATGAATTTCATTAATTGACACTCAATCTTCAAATTAAAGTAAATATTCGCTTTGTTAATTGAATATTTTCATAATGTAATTATAATTACTTTATTTTTAAAACTAATCCATTCTATTTTACTCAGTCCATACTCCACATTTTTTTATAGGGTGCATAATACATATAAATAATTTATATTTTATTTTGTATAATATAAATACCTTATTAAATAAAATTGCTTTTGGATTCAATTGCATATGTTTTTGGATCAATATTTTATATCACATTCAATAATCCATCATCAAAAAGAAAAAAAAATGTCATCATAAATATCAATTTAAAAACATTGGAAAGTGAATACCTACAAAATCTTATCTAATGTACATAAATACAAAATAAGTCATGCCTACAAAATCTTATCTAATCTACATAAATAAAAAAAGCCATGCCAACCATAAATGCCTTGTATTAAAGTAAGACTTTATACAACTAAAATCTATTATGTTCTTACACTTTAAAATTAAACCTTATATGAACTTTAAGAATGTGACTTTTTTAAACCTTATATGAACTTATAGATCCTAAATGATACATTAGACTTCAATGATTTTTGTTGTTGTCTCCATATGTGACTTAACTGCTTATAGCTATTGTTACAACTTCTAGGTAGTAATGACACATGTTGTAGGATCTGTTATGCGTGCAAGGGTAAAAAAGCGGCCATTTCAAAATGTTGCTGATACCTACTTGAAGATGCCCCATTATCTATGCACTACAACCACCATAAAATTGCCAATACTTATGCACAAATACCAATACAGTTGCATGTGATGAGTACCAATACACTTGCATAACTACTTCCATAACCATTCAAAAATTCCCATATAAGTGAGTGACTATTGGTACAAGCCAAATTTATAAATGAACTTTTAGTTGTCATTTTTTGTTCTTTAAAATTAATAATTGATATATCAATAGTAAATAATAACTAACACTCTTCCCATATATAAACTTTCAAATATTTTTTTAAAACTTTTTCTATATTATTATTTAAATAAAATTCAAGCTGAGCATTGGCCTCAACTCACAACCTCTAAACCACTACACCAAATGCAATAAAATGGCATTACACCATCTCTTCTTCAGTTCAACGAAAACTCCAAACCATTTAAACACGACTGGTGAGAGTTAATGGACATCAAGCCAAACGAAAGGTGATAAAATAAAAGTATTGATTTTCAAAGTGGCAGCGTCTTAAATGGTTTTTGCAAATCCTTCAAATGACCAAAATAAACAGAAATAGCCGAGGCACCCAAAAAAACTTTGGTATATTTAGAACATAAATAGATAGATCGCACGTATCCCTGACAAGTGTGGCGTTTGCCATAAATTTGAGTTCGGAGTTTGTAATAAATCTCTCTAAAAGATCTTCCATGGACTTGCTTGAAGGTTACTGCGATGACAGTAAGAAGTAGGAGTCTGTACGAAAGACAGCAGAACCCGTAGCAGCGCATACGGGAACAAATCAGACTTTTAAAGAGCAGCCATTGACAGAAACTAAGCTCAGAATATTAAAGGACAATACGCAGAATCAGATGGAAAAGCTGAATTATCCTCTACCTTTATTGCTAAGTAGTACCTGTTGAATCTAATTTTAATATTTATACCTAACATTTTCATATCTTAGATCTATAAAGTGAAAGTTATGTTGAAGTCACATCAGGTATTTGAAAACTCTTAGGTCCCCTACTGCCACTATAAACTGTAAACGCTCCTGAGCGTAATTACATCTCTCACACATAATTAATGGTTTTGACATAAGAATACACCATCTTTTATAGAAAATATCTAGTTGTAAATATTTAGGGACCGCTGCAATTTTCCACTGTAATAAACACCCACAGTATGAACAAAGGCAGTGGCTGGTGTATGTAGTGATAGTTAAGCATCAATACTCTCAATCTCCCCCTAAATGCTTAAAGTAGTCATTTCTAATATATGTTTTAGACTCGCAAAATTTTATCTTAAGTGGGTTTTCGACAGGCCCAAACTTTATTGTAAATGACGGTTACTAAAGGATAATTGACAACAATTGAAAAAAGAAATAGCATAATTAGGACCACACATCCGCACTAAGAAAAAAACCAACATGCCAAGGCAAAACAACACCAAGGACATGTTAATTAAAATCATAGTTTGATTCCAACTTTAGCCCCACAGAAAAATATTGCTAAAGCAAAATTGTTAAGAGCTAACCCTTTTTTCTAGTTCAAGAGGTATCATCTTTACTAGCAGAACTCTTAGGAGTAAGAAAGTAGGTATCATCTTTACCTTATTTGTTCCAAATAGACAGAAGAAGTTCCACCCTGAAAAATGCCTTGTTTTGAGGAGTAAACTGCAAAATATCGAGATAAAGTATGAGGGGCCCGAGTCTCAAGTAGTAGGCACAACAGTAGCAGTAGTTTGGACGGCCGAACCAACCGAAGCAGTAGGAGAGGGAGACACATAATCATCAAAGTTCTTCTGAAGTATCATGGAAGACAATGATATCAAAGATATTGTTTTAGTGAGAGTTCTTTCTGTTTTAATATTGTTTTTGATTAATAAGCAGTCAAAAAGGGGCTGACCCTTATAACACCATAGTCTAGGGGCTGTTAAGAAATCAACAGCACATCAATAGGGGTGTTGTATGTTACAAATCTAGGTCATAAGTGGCACGCTGTCAGCAGATTAACAGTCTTTCTTAACCAGTCTGCTTGGAGGCTAATGCCATAAGAGGCAATTGACAGCAGTGGGGTAGAATCCATCTTACATCCAAGTGGCCACTGAAAGGAGAAGACAACTTAGCATTACCATTAGCTTCCATCGCTGAGCACGACCAATCAATCGGCGGCATCAGCAAGGGCAATCCCATTATCAATAACTGTCAAGAACCTTAACCAAAAACAACACAAGACCAAAACGTGCCCTTGAAAACTAGTAGCAAAAGTCTGGTTAACAAGAAGAAACCACTGTCTTAATATTGTTTTATTAAATATGTTATCAAATTTATCATTAGATTTGTAAAATTTTAACTCAGCTGGCCTTTTAGTGATACGATTTCAATTAAAATAATATGGGATTGATGTTTTTAATGCTAATTGTAGAATTATTGTCAAAAACATAATAATTCAGCCTTGAATTTAGTAACATCATTTGTAACCAGATTTCTTAATTATTTTGTAACCAAACTAATTGCATATCTTAAAATACTCTTTTGGTCATTAATAACTCCTGGCCAATCACTATTTAGGCATTCAACTAATCTAAAATTATCAATTGACATGTAGAAAATATCAAAATTATTTGTTCTTTGAACATATCTAGGAATGATTTTTACTACCTACAAACAAACTTCACTAGATTTTTTTAAAAATTTCAAAGAAAAATAACATTAGATGTGTAAAAGAAGCTAGAAATTTACTAAATAATGGCTATATCCACACTGAAGCAGGGGAATACATATTAATCTTGGTTTTATAATACATACAGTTGCAGCGAATACATATCAGAATAATTAAACTTATCCATACAACAAGTATTTAATAGACATCACAAACAAAATGCCAAGAGACAACTAATGGAGGGAAAACAACAAACCATCTGTTGGGCTTCATTAACTAATAATCTCCCACTTGAAGGCCAACAACTATTGCAACTCATCAGGCATTCCCCCACTTTGAACTTATTGTCACATCTGAAATATACCAAGAGAAGCCCTACATAATTCAAACTTCTCTTTGGAAACTACATTGATCAAGACATCAACCAGATTGACATATCTATCAATCTTTGCAACTTGTAACTTTCCTTCTTCTATCAGATGACGAATGAAATGAGTGCATACATTAATATGCTTAGAGAAATGATGAAGTGCACGACTCTTAGCCATAAAAATGGTGCTGCTACTGTCACAAAATAAAACACAATCACTTTGTGGACACCTCAAATCACCAAACAACCAATGTAACCATATCATGTCCCTTGTACCCTTAGAGAGAGTCATGTATTTATCTTTGATAGAAGAAAGAGAAACTAATTGTTGAAACTAGGAAACCCAACTAATGGATGCTCCAAAAAAAGTGAAAACATAAATAGTATTAGATCTCCATTTGTCTAATCGCCAGCTAGATTAGAATTAGTGAAACCTTGTAACTGTGCATTACTCCATCCAAAACATAAAGCATAGTTTGAAGTACCTTTTAGATACTTTAAAATCTATTTGATCACGTCCCAATCAAGTTTACTAGGATTTCTCATAAACTTGCTCACATCTCCCATTGCATGAGCAATATTTGGACGAGTACTAGAACCATGGCATACATGATAATGCAAACCACCAAGAAATAAGGAATGCTTTTCATGAATTCTTGTTCTTCTTGTGTCTTGGAACATGTATGCCAAAAGATAAATGAAAATTACCAGCAAGAAGAGTGGTAACAACCTTAGCACTAGTGATGTAACCCACCTAGGCTTGCTCTCTACCCTATTCTCCTCTAGGGTCTTCTTAGGTCAATTCAGTGACCTAGTAGGGTTCTATGCTCAACCCTACTCTCCTTAGGTATCTTGACACAAGATCCTAACCTTTCACCTAGTGTACGACCAATAGTACTGATCAAAACTACTCCATTCTGCAACACAAATGAGCTAGGTCTTTCCTAGTCTCAATCTCCAAGAGTTGTCTCAATTCCTCTTAGGACTTAGCTCCATGGAAGGATAGGTCATCAATACCTCCATTGGTTCAGTTTGAACCCCTGCATACACCATGCATAAACACATAACAATCGAGTGCTTCACAATGCACCTTTCTTGGCCCAAATAGGGCTACAAGCCAATTAGGCCTTTTTCTTAGTAATTTGAAGATAACTTGAAATTTTCCCACACAAGCCTCCAAAAGGGTTTAGGATTAAAATACCCTTTATCAATAAATTTGATATTTTCAAGGTCTCCAATCCTCAAACTGTCCGTACAACCCTTCCTACTATCATGCCTAGAAATCAGGGTTTTATGGCTTTTTGACAGTCTGAACACAAAAGTGTTCTTTCAATCCACCTAACAACTCCTCCAACCTTCTCCTTCAAATTGGGGGTCTTACATACATTACTCTATCCCTCTATGAGCTTTGGTTGAAGATACCAATGCAGTCAACTCTCCTTGCATCACTTGCAATGTTTCTCAGTCCCTAGCCATGCACAACAGGCTCGCCTAGGGCATCATTGCAAAAATAGAAAAAATAATTTCTTGGGCCCCTCCTTCTGTATAAATAATGTACATGGAGTATTATCACCCATGCCAAGATCCCATACAAAATCTACCGTGGCAAATTGAGTTAAGAGCCCATTTTTCGAACCTGCCTGGTTCAGACCAGCGACAGGGTAAAACACAAAGAATTTAACAAAACCAATTTAAACACTACAAATTTGAAAAATAAATCCACATAGAATCTGAAATTAACCTACCCTACATTAATAAATGGATGTAGACTGTGATCTAATCCATCTATCTACTGAAAACAAGAAAACACACTGAATTTGCTCTGAAATTGCACACACAGAAAATATTGTATTTTCAAAATGTTCACCAACCTTGATTACAGGTTGAGGGAGGCCTCTTATACTTTTCCCCATCCCTAATCTGATGGTTTCAGATAGTTACAATAACCATTTCCTCAAAAATGCTCCTCTTGCACAATTGTTGTCAATGTTGTCCATTGATAATTTTGACAACTTTCCACAATTTTAGGAAATTCATTCTAAACTTTGTTCTAAGACCATGAACACATCATAATAGACTTAGGTAGACCATTCTTACCTCTCTTAAGTCCTAAAACACTCTTTTTCTAAATTTGACCCCTATGCGCTTAGTTTACACCATTGCTACAACATTGACAATTAGGGTCCAAATTGGCACTTGTTTTCTAAAAGATCAAACAAACTTGAAAAGACCTTCCCCAAAGACCTAAAACACACCTTAGGAAACCTCTACCCCTATTATTCAACTAGTGGTTTGGCTAGAACCACTACAAGCCAAAAGAACTCTAGAAACCCTAGGTTACCAAAAAGCCTTACCTAGGTGCTCCTGCACCATACTCCCCCAAAAAGGGAAAGTCAAGTCACTCTTGTAGAAAATAAAGAGTCAGGAATTCCCAGCTTCTTGAAGTCAGATTCTGCAATCCATGAAGCCTCTTATTCAGGCCTATCTTTCCACTTGATAAGGTGCTCCATATACACCTTGTGTCTAGTAATCTTTTGTACTCTTGAATCCAAAACTCCCTCAGCTGTCAATTGTTGTTTGGTAGACACCACATCAGGGTCTAAATCACTCTGAACTCCTTGATCATGTTGACTGATCTCAGTCAATGGACCTTTAAACCGAACTAGGTCCTGCACATTAAAAGTAGAAGAGATATTCAAATCAGAAGGTAAGTCTACCTTGTAGGCATTAGCCCCATATTTAGCTAGGACTTTGCATGGGCCTATTCTCTCCATTTGCAACTTAGTACGAACTCCTTTCTGCATTCTTGACTTGTTCAAATGAACCATAACATAGTCTCCTACTTGAAATTGGATATCTTTCCTCTTCTCATCCACTTTGCTCTTCAACTTTTGCTGACTGTCCTATATAGTCTTCTTGACCTGCTCTTGGATCTCCTTCATAGTGTGGGTGAATTCTTCAGCATGCCCACTGTTGTATTCCCTTCCTACAAGATCCCTAAGCTCACAAACTCCCCTAGGATGCATTCCATAAACTATTTCAAATGGGCTTCTCCCTGTCATCCTATTCCTACTATCATTATAGGCATATTCAGCCTGAAGTATGACTATATCCCATGTCTAACCATATTATTTTGTTAGGCACCTCAATAGGTTACCCAACACCCTTTTGACCACCTTCGTTTGACCATCATTCTAAGGATGGTATGCTGACCCAAAAGAAAGGTTTGTACCCAACCTATTCCATAATGTTTTCCAAAAATGGCTCATGAACTTAACATCCCTATCAGATACAATGCTTAAGGGTAGTCCATGAATCCTTACAACTTCTTTAAAGAACATATAAGCTATGTGACTAGCATCACTAGTAGTCTTGCATGGAATGAAATGCCCCATCTTGCTAAATATGTCAACTACTACATATATACTATCATAACCTTGCTTAGTCTTTGGTAGACCCACTATGAAGTCCATGCTCACACACTCCCAAGGTCTATTTGGGATAGGTAAGGGTTGATATAAGCCCGCATTGCTGCTACCTCCCTTTGCCTTCATGCATACTACACCCTGTTCCACATATTTAGTGACATCCTTTGTCAACTTGGGCTAATGATAGAACCTTTTTACTAACTCCAAGGTCTTGTTTACCCAAAAGTGTCCACTCATAGATCCATTATGCTTTTCTTGTATGAGATTCATCCTCATAGAACCCCTTGGCACACATAACTGATTGCCTCTGAACAATAGTCCATTCTGCAATGTGAACTCAGAGAATTTTCTATGGAAGTGGTTCTGAAAATCATGGCAAACTTGATATGCCTTTCCAAAATCTTCATCTGCTTGATAGTGGTCCTTAAAACTCTCTATCCCTATACTGTTCAACTGAACTTATTGGATTGTCAAAGGTCTCCTACTTAGTGCATCAGCAACCTTATTCAACTAACCCTTCTTATGCTTAATGGTAAATGTAAAGGCTTGGAGATATTCCATCCATTTTAGATGCCTATTACTAAACTTCTCTTGTGTATTGATGTAGCTAAGGGCCTGATTGTCAGTAAACACCACAAATTCCTTAGGTAAAAGATAGTGTCTCCACTTTATTAGTGACTGCAATAGAGCATATAATTCTAGGTCATAAGAAGAGTATTTCTTCTTAGCTTCATTCAGCTTCTCACTAAAGAAGGCCACTGGTCTACCCTCTTGACTTAACACACCTCCTACTACTATGCCACTTGCATCACATTCAATAGTGAATAACTTATTAAAACTAGGCAATGTTAGGACAGGTTGTGTAGCTACTTGCCTTTTCAACATCTCAAATGACTTCCCAGCTTCTAAGTTCCATCTAAACTTAGCTTTACTTCCACCCTTAATAGTTTCCAACAATGGT